>CAJNOL010000169.1:0-108500 GCA_905250125.1 Rotaria sordida | reverse complement strand
GATCCCCGTAGCAATCCGACAGTTGGATCCCCGTAGCAATCCGACAGGATCCTACAAAAGTTGCCGAAATCCATTTCATGGGAATCTAATAGGAAGTTGTCGGAAACCGTCGAATCCGCTCGGAATCCTCTTAAATTCATATATGAATATTAGACATTTTTTGACTCTTCCTCTGACTTCCCCCTTCAAATACATTGAGCTGCATATTAATAGTTTAAATTTAATTTATTTTAACTTTTATTTAATGCAAAATAAAAAAAAATAAAATAAAAAGAATACAATAAAACAGAAAAACAAAAAGTACAAAAGTTACGATAACTTAGAAAAAAACTAAAATAAAATAAATTAAATTTTACAAAAATTACAATAAAATAGAAGAAAATTGATATAAAAATAAAAATGAATTAACATTAAATTAATTAAATTAAAAAATTACAATAAAATATAAAAAAATTAAAATAAGAATTAAATAAAAAAAATGAAATAACACAAAATAAATACAATAAAAAAACAAATAAATAATTTCTACCTACTACTCATAAAATTCATGCTGCAATATAATCTCACACAAACTAAAATGAAATAAAGAACTAATATAAACATAGGCACTTCTTTTAACTTCAGCTATATCAGTTATATGTAACATAACCATAAATACATCTCATGAAGGAAACCTCTTCAGATATTAACTCACTTATTGACTGGGACTATGTGCATTTGATGAGTATTAGACATGTCTAGAATGATTTGATTTTTCGAATTTTCGTTCTCGAGATATCGAAATTTTACTGGGATTTTTAAGAGGAAGTTGTGGTCCTCCTCAAATCACATGGAAAATCGATTTTCGACTTCAAACTTTGCACGAACAAAGTTTTGAGTGAAATTAGTTCATTGAGCAAGTTGTAACTTTTCTAGAATCTCCTATTTAGAGATATTCAATATTCGGAATTCTTTCATGTGTAAAAGCAAATTTTGTTCATATATTTACATCTCCAGAAAGGAAATACTAGTTACATGATCAACTAATCTCATTGAGAACTGTGTTCGTGCAAAGTTAGAAGTTGAAATCCGATTTTCCACGTAATCTAAGGAGAATCACAGATTTTTGTTGAAAAATCCAATAAAATTTCGATATCACAAGAACAAAGGTTCGAAAAACCAAACCATGCTAGACTTTTCTATTACTCATTAGTATTTATCAAATGAACATCAAAAATCAATTTAACACTTGAAGAGATTCTCTCGTCAATTAACTCATTGAGGATCATTTTTTTTTCTATCAAAAATTGCTTCTTTTCATAAGTTTATCGAATTTGACTCAAAATCTTCTCATGAAAAGTTTATGGTATTCAAAGAAACAATTTTTCTCGTCTGTTACACAAAAAGCTAGTTTGCAAGTCTATGCTGTAAATTACTTTAGTATTAAATAAATGGAAGAATTTCAATGTAGTTATTTTGTGTACCATGCTGAAAAAAGAAAATTCTCAAAAATGTTGTGAGAGATACATAATTTGCTACAATTAATGCACACTATCTATCAAAATCTGTCTTTTTTCAGTGATTTGAATGATACAGTTTTGTAAATTGTTTTCATTCTTATGAAAAAGAAAAACATTCGTTAGATATTAGATTATTTTGGTGGCAAAGTTGATATTCTCAACATGATTTACTAAGAATTTTCAATTTGAGTATTATCTTTTTTATTTACTTATTGATGGATTTTCAGACACAACTTTTCCATTATCAATCTCATTAATATGCTTTTGTTTGCTCTATTTCTACGGGTAATAGATCATTGAACAATTTTTTTTTTGTATTATTATATGTATTACTACGTAATTAATCTAAATATAAAACAGTCTTAAATCACACTTGACGAACTGAAGTAGCGAAGTATGTAGTATGTAAAGAAGGATAGTACCACCTTCTCTTTTCAAGCCAGTAGGATGAGAGCAGCAAAAGAAAGCAAGTGAAATACTTTTTATTTTTAAAATGAATAATGTTTCAAAGATAATAAACATGAGAGTTTCAGATAAAAGAGAAGTTTACTTGATAACGATTGCAGTTGTCTATGGTTGGATAGGCTCACATAGAAACATTTCGTATTGAGTATAGAATAAATAACGGCGACTCAATTCACTTGGTCCTAGAGTGACGGGATAGACATATGTATATAGGTGCCATCAGATATAAACGTGCGTTCAGTAAAGTGTTAGATAAATAAAGGAGATGAATTAACATAAGCGATTCGCTCCGTGAAAGGAAGCTTTTCGTAATAAAAAAAGCTTGATTTTTATGTTGATAAAGAAAAATGAATTTTAAATATGCTACACTTGTCTCATAGAGTTCAGTTTATATGTGCAATGTTATTGGTTTTTCTATCAAAAAATTTAAATTTTTTTTCTCGTTGCATGGTTATAACTCTATTTGCTTTTGTTCCCTAATACTAATCTCAAAATTTTTTTTAAAATTTTGAATAATAATTGAATACAGTGAATGAAAATTCTTTTTATCGTATATTGATATATATCGAATGAATGTATTGTTATGATTAATATGCGATTATAAATAGTAATATATTGATTTTAGAGATTTTATGCTCGAAGCTTCAATATTTTACATAAAAGAAAACTTGAAATTGACAATATCTTAGTTTTCATTATTCATATTATTTTGTGTCTTCTTCATATTTGAAATTTATACATATATTTATGTGTCAACATAAAATAGAAATCAATACAATCAGTCAAAAAAGAGTTAATATAACACTATTCAAATACTGTAATTTTAGTTTATGATAATCATAGGTTCAAATTCACTCTTTAACTCTTAATAAGTATTACATGACATCATCATGTACACAGCATTAAACAATCGATTGAGTCATTCAATAATTTAATAACAATGATTGTCACTTCTAATGGCATCCTAGATCGAACAAGCATACTCGTAAACCACCGTAGCATACTACATGACTCAGTGTTAAGATTGTATTTCTCTGTATCTAATAATCAGAAACACGATTGTTTATGAAGTTCACGTATGCTTTTGCTTTACTCAGTAACTCACCGTAAACGATCGTATATGGATTTTATATTCTTCATACTGGGACAATACTCCTCCGTTAATTGAAATCCTAATGTAGAGGCGCGTTTTTTTTATCCTAAGCGATTATTTGTACAATAGTTACTATATATGCTAAATATGTTATAGACAGATACAGATGAATTTCTGTTTGTGGACTCTATCCTTACAGCCTAGGGAATAGCTAATAGATTAATGATCATTAAGAATATGGTAGGGAAGTTTTACTAGTACTATGAGAAAAGAAATAGCTTTATCCAACTTTGATGTAATTTGTTGAGATCTGTATTTTATTAAAATGTATATTTGTCAAAAAAAATATATGCAATTGAAATTTACTTTTCTTTTAAGTTATTCTTTGTATCATTTCAACAATTTTACATGATTGTGAAAGTATTTGTTTGTGCAAATAATTGAATTGTTGACGTCAATGATTGAGTGGAAAGATTTTATAATGAAACCTACAGATTAAATTTCATTTTATTGAGCTTTGTTTGTAACATTATTTCATATGCATGTAAATTCTCAGTGAAGGTTTTATTGTTTTGTCGGGAATGAGCAAGTTTCAAATGAGATAGGGACAATTTTTTCTTTTATGATCTATCAAAATGTACTTGTTTCTCTAATTACATATCAAATAAAAATGCTTTATAGGAATATTGAAAAACAAAAAGAATCTTTTTGTACATTTATTATTAGACTTTCTCAAAAAATATAAAGAATAATGTGAATGAGAATTTTCATGTTTTTGTTTTAGAGAAAGATTGAGACGAATGTCTATACCGAAGTGATTATAAGATCGGACCCTTTCGACTCGATTTTATTTTGTTTCGCTTCAGAAAATGTGCATGGATCCTACTTCTGCTGTAGACGAAGTTCATTAAGCTCATAGAACAGAATGATTCTCAACTGATATAATGATACTGATATTTTTTTATGGTAGAAAATCAATAGAATAATTGTTTGTATGATTTTCTGAAAATGAAAAATTGGTCACATTGTTCGGTAAAAATCGTTCTTATGCTGATGATATTTTCTTTTTAAACGAGAAAAACGATCTTCTCGAATCATTCGTGATGGAACGAAAATTATGTTCCAACTGTCTTTAGAATACGAGTACACTTCATCTTTTTTCAAAAATAAACGTAATGGAATGTATAATGAAAAGTGGCTCTTTAATAATAAATACTTGATAATATGTAATAATTTTTAACTTGAACAGAAATTGCTTTTTATCACACTAGTTTTCCTGTTGTAGAATTTTTACATATCTTTTCAAATATACACCATAAGTAGATTAATTTATGAAAGACTTGAAGTAAAGTCATTGTCTTATAAATACTGTGAGATTTATTTCATTTAAATGGAACAACGTCCGAATCACGAGAAACAGTATTCACTAGGTCTCCTGATAGAATGTTTGTTTGAAGATGATGCTGAAAAGTAGATTCTCAAACCCTCACCTGCCCATGTTATAATTAGTAGCTAAGAACGAAGAAAATAGAAACACATAATCGTGCAGCAGAGAATACAAGAACGAACAAAAGAAGGATGAAAAGGGCATAGGTAGGATGAATATCTCCATAAGAAAACGTGACCAGTGAATGAGTGAATATTTTTAGAGTTTCATTTTGAAATTATGATTGTTCTAGATTTTGTTTTTTCGATTTTTTTTTCTTTTGACTCTAGCAAACAAGAATATCCAAAAATGCGTTTAAAAATCCTAATCACAATTCTCTTTTGGGCGGTTACAGATCCATTTAGAAAACGTCAAAACTATCTATTTTTATTAAAAAAGATGCATGAGCACGCTTAAAAAGACAACTTTTGCATCTGGAAAATGTGAAAAAAAATGTTTTCTGCAATATTTTGATATGTTTTGCAGATAAAGATGACTTTTTTATGCATAATGTGTGTCAAAAATATTGTGAAAAAACTTTTTAGACATTTTTTAGATGCAAAAGTTGTGTTTTTAAGAGAACACAAATACCTTTTATGATGCAAGTAGCTGGTTTTGATGTTTTCTGAATGAATATGAAAACGCTCAACCGGTAAATACGATTAGATCATGTAAAAGCACTTTCAGAAATTCTTGTCTGCTGGGGAAATTTCGAACAGCAATTTATTGAAATTAGTACAATTATATTTACAAATTTGAAAAAAGTATTTAATTTCTTATAATAATATTGACATAATGTTTCTAATAAGAAAAACATCAATTGTTAAAAAGGTTTTCAAATAAAATAGTATGATTTTAGTGTTCTGATTATTAATACTCAATGTATTTAAAATATGTGGAAATTTTCGAACATTATGTATAGATAAAGATTGATTGTAAGCATTCGCTGTCAATAATTTGATTCACTTTGTATATTATCAATATGGATTTGTTCAAAACTTTGATAAGAAATGTTATTGATATTTGAATCGAAATTCAATCTCATATGTATATCAAACCATTATTTTAAAACTAATTAAACCTGTTAAAATTATCAATCCAATCAGGAATTAGATTTTTTTTTCTTGTATAAACTTATTCCTATATTTTATTTTATTTACAACAAAAAAAAAAGTTACATTTCACCACATTGAGAAATAATAACAGGAATTTTTGGTTTGTTATTGAATGCTACAGGTACATTTTCAATTTTTCGAACGACTAACATGCCTTCAATAACTCGACCTAAGATTACCAAAAGACAAATGATTAAAACGATACGTTACAATCAATAACTTACCGAATACAACATGTTTTCCATCAAGAAATTCACAGTTAGTACATGTAACAAAAAATTGACAACCATTTGTATCTCTTCCGCTATTTGCCTAAAACAGAAAATTCATTTTTTTTTTCTAAAAACAACCCTTAAAAATTTTACCATACTAAGAAGACCGGCTTGATTGTGTTTAAAAACAAAATTTTCATCAGCAAATTTTCCACCATATATGCTCATTAGACCAGTTCCATCACCCTATTTTAAAGAATGAAATGTTTCAAAAAAAAAAAATAAAAACTTTGTAAAGTTAACTTACATTAACAATATCTCCTCCTTGTATCATAAAATCTTTAATAACTCGATGGAATGGTGCATTTTTATAGCCACATGGTACACCATCTTTTTTATATTCACCTGTACAAAATTGTCGAAAATTTTCTGCTGTTTTCGGTGCTGCATGTGCATAAAGTTCGATTAATATTCTTCCTATCTCTGTATTACCGACAGTTATATCAAAAAATACAACCGGATTATCCGGATGTAATAAACGTTCAGCCCACGACATTTTTTTATTTTATTTTTCTTTTGTCTAAATAAATACAAACAAGTTTAAATCGCCTGATGACTTTTTTTTTGACAGATAGAAAATAACAATAGAAACAAGAGAAAACCTTTCCAAAATTTATTTAACCAAGGTGATCTATCACAACTTTTGAGGATACATATTCTTAGTCTGCAAATTTGTTTTTTTTTGTTTTTTTTGGAGCTAAAAAAATGATATCCGTTTTAGTGTGAAGAAAAAAATGAGAACGATCAAAAAAAAAATCTTGAATAAATGATTACACAAAATGATTATAGTATTTGCTTCTTTTCTTTTTCTTTCATTCTGATCAACAACAATAACAACAATTCTTTTTTCACATAGAATATCATTGTTGATTTGTTGAGGATACAGTAACAAAAAAAATGGAGTTTTTCTTTTTTATTTATTATTTTCTTGAATCTTGTTCAACTTTGCAAGTTATTATTGCTTCTTCGCCAAGTGCTTGAAGTACAGTAACTTTAATACCTTCACCATTTTCGAATTTGCTTTTTATTTCTTGACCTAATTCACCTTCAGGAAGTTTTATATCACTACGTGTATCCGAACTGTCATCCATAAGTGAAACATAACCATCATTATCAATATCGATCAACTATATGATAAAAATGAAAATAAAATCTTCAAAATTTAATATATTTTACCGAATATTCAACACGTTTGACATTTGGAACATCCATATTGTGTGTTGATGGACAGATATCTTCATGTCTTTTACCTGTAAAGATATCAATACCAACCAAATGAACCTAAACAAGAATATTAATATCTGTTTAAATGATTTATATTTATTATTTTCATACTTTAGCATGTCCATGTTTTCCTGTTTTTGATGTTGACATTTCCATAATTTTACATGGACGACTTTTTAACATGACAAAGCCGTTTTTACGTAAAGCCGAGCATTGTTGTGGATAACTACATAAATAAAAAATTTATTTGAAAAAATAATAATTCAAAATAATAAATACTTACGTGGTTGATGCTCCGGCATCACCTGTCTGGAAATCATCATCATCATGATCATGAGAAGCATTTGTCTCGGCCATGTCAATATTTTTAATTGAAATAAGTTAAAGTTCTAGAACAATAATTAAATTCGTAAGAGAAATGAGAAAAAGAACACTGTTTATCAATTTCATCATCTGACTAAAACGAAAACAAGTGAATCAAAAGAGCAAACAATTTTAACTTCACATATCATGGTGCAATTCAATAAAACATATCGCCATTAGAATGATAGTACCTCTGCTAAGAAGACGACAATGTTTTGCCTTCGTTTTGTACTTACTGTTGAATAGATATATTGTTACTAAATGCCTCCATCATTTTATATATTATTAATTAAATAAGATTTATTTGAGAATTTACTTGAAAAAATATTTTATTTCTACCTTTATAAGATAAATGAATGCAAATAGAGTTTATGCTTGAAACTGACATCTATCGAATATGTATTATCGATATTAGTACTTATAGTATAGTGTGTGATCCAGTGTTTCTACTAACAGATGCAATGCTTCCAATATTAAATATTTCAAGCAAAAGCAAACTATCTCTAAGATATTTGAGATTTTGAAAAAGTACTGTATTTTGTATTTTACTAGAAAAAAAAAACAAAATATCGTCATGATATTCTGCAATGTAGAAAAAGCACTTCGCATGTTGGTTGTAATATTATTGAAAAGTTGTTCGCAGTATTACCAACTTTTGACATTCGAAAAATAGAAAGTATATTTCTGATACCAAACAGTCTTTTAAGATTTAACTTAATGAAGTAATGATAAAATTTCACAACAATCTACCTAACTTTTGTTGTGCAAAATCAAGAAAAAAACCTAGTTAAATACAAAACTAATATTATTGGATACGTTTTTTTTTTCAACGTATATTTTTCATCTAATTTAATAGCTTTGAATAAATCTTGGATGTGGTTAAAATTAATGTTTATCAGAGATAGGGATAGTTCGGATCCAAAAAACATGAACCGATCGCGCCATCACTGATATCTATATTAATACTCACACCCACTCCAAAATATGATAGAAAAAAAGACATAGCTAAAGAACACAGTATATAGATTGCCAGTTTTTCATAATTTTCATTAATTCTTTAATTTGGACTTATTTAAATTAGAAATTTCGATCGAATCAACATCATATGGTCTTGTAATGAATATATTAATATGTATGAACAAGAGCAATAATAATTACTTTTATTTTATTATTTTATTATTCCTAATATATATGTGATAGTAAAAATTAATTTAGAGAAATATTTCTTAAACCGAGTCAGAGTCATATATGTATATTTTTGTCATTATCTGTACGTTGTTTTTCCATATTGTTTTTTTTTTGCATAGGAACTTATTTTTCATAATAAAATATGAATAGTTATAATTTTGTCAATGGAAATGAAGTACTTATTTGTACTTTGTTTTAGACTTCTATTAATAATCTTGAATAGGTGTATCAAGAAGAAGTAAAATATATAGAATATCTGCTAATTTTGAAAAATACACGTTGTTTTACAAATTGATGATCAGAAAAATAAAGTATACTATGTATACTTGACTGAAGAAACTTACATATTGATTCCATTTCCTTCAGAACTGCATGTAGTATTAAATTAAAGCTTTTCAGTTTGAACTTTTCAAAAAAAAAATCTCGAAGAAGTCCGATCTGAAACTGATACTTTAATACATTCATTAGTTTACTATAATTTTTGACTCAGTTCAATTCCAAAAAAATGACGAACAGATCTAGGAATGCAATAAACCTAAAGTCTTGGAATTTGATATTATGTGATGTGAATTTGATTTAGGTTTGAGTTTGGTCTCAAATGATCCAAATCTTAAAGAATGTGGTACGATAACGTGATATCAACAACAATCTACTTTACTAGAGGTGTGGCACAACTATAGTATTTTGATTTTGATTCAATTTACAAACTATTTATGTGGATTTGGTGCAAAAAGCAAATTCATGCTCTAAATTCAAAACTAAAATACAAATACAAACCAAACTCCAAGGCTCTTGGTTCTAAATTCCAGATATGTTCTAGATTTGTTATACCATAAATTGATCCTATTTCCAATCTTTATTTGCTTTTATTTTCTTATTAAGCGATTCCGATGAGAAAATGTGTACGTATATTTACTATCAATTAGTTTGCTAACGAGGAGACAATCCCAACTAACACCTACCATTTGAGCTCATATTAAACCTACAGGTAGGTCTCAATGAGAATAGCAAAATTCTGAGAGGGTTCGTTCCCATTGGCCTTTGTCACCGAGTTATGATCAGTTTACTAGATTTTCGATCCATATGTAGGTGATTCTCAAAAAATCAAATGATAGAATTTCGATCTGAAATTTCGTCTATAGATAGGTCTAATGACTGTTAGAATATTCTGAAAGCTTCGGTGAAAAAGAATATTCCTTTGTTAGGATACTGAATTTCCGAAATAGGCATTTGTCACAAAAAATCAACGACCTATCTATAGGCAAAATTTTGGATTAAAACATCGTTATTCGATCTTCTGGGAAATATCTAAAAATGAATAAAAAATCAAGTAAATTGGTTTTAACTCGATGCTAAAGGTCAGTGATGATGAAACTTCTCAGGACTTTGCTCTTCTCACTGAGACCTGCCTGTGGGTTCAATATGAGCTCAAACAGTAGATGCCGATTGGGATAATTCCCTCGTAAGTCTCAGTTTATATTTCCCATTTTAACAAAAAATATGAACATAATTTTTTTGTTTTTTAAATTGTAAAAAACTTGTTTTTTTTTAAATATTTTGTTGACAAGAAGAAAGTTAAAAAATACAAGCAAAATGTAAGAAAATATTTTGTTTTAGATTTCCATCAGATACACCGGTGTGATCTATGAAGGTTGCGAAGTTGAATGAAAAACTAATATCAATCAAGTTCTTTTCGTTAAGAATTAGAAGAGAACATTCATTTCCTTTAACACTTTTTTTTTTACAATAGTTCATTTTTACAAATGAAAAGAATAAAGTAAAGTGCCGGAAAAAATGAGTCGAGAATGAACAATTGATTTCCTTACCTTGAATTTTGTATTAATATGAGAATTTTTTATTTATTTAATACGCACATATACCCATATTTAACTGTAATCATTTAATATAATTGTAAAAATGATGAATAGATCAAGTGAATACAATTTTCAAGCTATTCTTATTCAAATAATATCATAGATATCATCTATTATATTTTTCTAAGTGTCTTTCATGAAAAATTTCAAAAACGAAACAAAAAAATTACATAAAAACACAATTTTTTTTCATCAGAGATATTTCTTGCTTATTCATACAAAAAAAAGAAACCAACAATAATCCACATTCATAGTATCATATACAAAAAGAGTTCAACAAAAAAAAAAAACATAATCAAGAGAAAAAACAAAAGAACATTTTTAATTGGATTTTGTTTGAGTAAGAAAAAAAATCTTCTAAGTCTATATATCATGGGAAATATCTGGAGGAGATGACAATAATCGACACTAAAACATAAATAGAAATTTTAATATTCAAAAGATAAAATACATAACGTACTAATTCATGCATAACATCATCACTATCATCGATAGATTTTCGACAAAGTAAACATATCTAAAAAATAATGATCATAATATTAATTTATCGTTATCAAAAAAAAAAAACAAAAAGATATAGATACTTTTGATCTAACTTTTGTTATAGGATCAATTTGTCGGGAAGAAACTGTTGGTATTGATGAACAACTTATCGATGATGAAATCGATCGATGTGTTCGTCTTTCTGTTCCAAACATAATCGGTGATGATTGAATTGAAAAACCTTTTATCATATTACTAAATAGATTATCTTTATTCACTGATGATTTATTTGATGTTATTAGCTGATTAATAACTAATATTAAATGATGAAGTTCATCTAATATATTGCTTGCCAATTTTAATTCATTATATAAATCATTGTCATTTGATGATAATAATAATAAATATTTGAAATTTTCAAATAGTTTATTCATTAATTTAACCTTAAATAAAAAAAAAGGATCAAGTTTTCAAGATTAATAAAATCTAATTTATATACAAAAAGAAACGATCTTGAACTAAATATAATTATAAAAATTTCAAAAATAGACAACGATATTTTGAATACTATCTTTCTCAGGAGTGCTAGAGGTAACTCCTAGAGCCCGTTGAGTCCAAAAATTTTCAGATCGGATTGAATCGTACTTTGACGCTCTTAATGAAATTTTCTAATCAAAATTTGCTAGTCCTCCCGAAGATACTTTTCTTCCGGTTTTTTGCATTCGGTGACTAATGTATTCTACACATTTCTTAGGCATCTACAACCCATCAGGTCCAAAATTTCCAGACATAGGACCGACCGAATCCGAGATCAACTCGATAGTGACCATTCAATCTTGGAAAGTTTTCGTTTTTCTCCTCACTAATCCTTACAACACGGATCAACTTTCCTCCTCAATGTCATTAATCCTAAGTTCTCAGTACTCGCTCCCATCGTGATGATCTCGAGACATCTCTGATCTTTCTTAAATTCTTTTATAATAATCAGAAAATATCTAGAGATAGTTTTTGTACATAGCATATATATATTAGATAAATAGCTTAAAGTAAAATTCATTTTACCCATTTTTATATTGAATATATTTAGTCAGAGATCGTATATAGAATTGTTTCGTTAATCGAGATAGAAGCATTTCTTAAATACATACTGTGCATGAGCTATAGTCTTCAAGTAGATCATGTTGATTATTATCATCATCATTTGTTTGTGTTGAACGATTGATTTGATCGATTGATTGGTCATGTTGAACAGAAACATGATTAACAGAAACTCCTCTATGTTAAATAAAATGAACAAACTAAATTTAGAATAATTGAAAATTATTCAAAATATACTTTGATGCCTTTTTAATAGCTTCAATTGATTGAAGACTTTGTTTAATTAAATCATCAAATATTAATTTATATGATGAATTATTTTCATTACTTGTAGTTACTACTTGATTATTATTATTATTATTCTTTACAAGTGAAAATTCATTAGCACAAGGATTTAAATCCGATATCGATTTCGTTTTTTGTTCAATAAATGTTAAAAAATTATTTGAATCAATATTATTTTTCTTTTCATGAGATAGAACAATTAAATTATTTTTCGACATTATTTGTTTATTTTCACGAATATTTTTATTTTTATTTTTATTTTGTTCAATTGATAGTGGCATCAACGGTTGTGATGGTGTTGGTAAAAGACCATTTGAATTTGAACAAAATGATGAAAAATATGGATTATAATTAACTCCAATATTAGGATAGACAGTTGGTCCATAAAAATACTGTCCTGCTGTAGTCGTATTTGCATATGGAAAATTCATAGGCATCATATAGAAAAAGAATTCGATTAATAAATATCCTTTGCCCATTTCAAAAATTTAAGGAAAAAATTAAATTGACAAATGAAAACATATTTCGTTTGTAGTAGGTGTCGTACTAATCTGACTCTGTCTGACAAGAGAAAACTCTTAACTGTCTCATCATTTGTTTTCACCAAACCTAGTGATTAATATGTAATCGACCATGCTGATTTCGAATATCAATACGAGATCGACACCTAGAACTCCAAAGATCTATATGCTGGAAAACCAGCTTTTCATAGCAAAAAATTTTTTTTGATCCATCCAGATTGTAGATCACATCGAATCAACTATGAAACACTAGTTTTTTTTTGAGTTTGGGAACTAATTACTAAGGCTACCAGAAACATAATCTTTTCTTTTCCTTTCTGATTTTTACAGAAAAAAAATGTCCTTCTTTTTTTTCTCACTTTTTCAAAAAATGTGTTTGAAAGATAAGTGTCACTCACACTTAAGGTGGGTGCCACACACACACACACGCACATACACACTAGATTTGGTGAAAAAAGCAATTAGATACTTCGAGTCTTTCTCTCGTCAGTTTTGAGAGAATCACATCATAGAACTATTAAGAGAAAGCATACAAAATTGCAAACTTCTTGAATCAAATAATGAATAATAGGTATAATTTGTACTTGGTGTATTACTAAAAAAAGTTATTACTACATGTGACCTGTACATTGGAAATGAACCACAGTCATGTATTTATATATACTTCGTTGTAAAGCCATAGCATTAAATGAGTAGTTAGTATTGTTCAAATGTTAGAAATTCTGGTGCCTCTAGACTCCCCTAGAGTTTATCAAAAACGAAAAAAATTAGTGTTTTATAGTCAGCTCGACGTGTTCTATTATTTGGATGGATCAAAAAAGTTTTTCATTAGAAAAAACTAGTTTTTCAGAAAATGAATCTCTGCAGTCTTGGTTATCAGTCTCGTATTAATACTCAGAATCAGTATGATCGATTACTATTTGGTGAAAAAAGCGATTAGATAGTTAAGGACTTTCCTTCGTTAGTTTAAATAACGACCATAAAATGATGGTGCACATAAACATTGAGCAGATAAAATTATGGATTGATATTGAAAAGTGGCATATTTGCAACTGAAGGAGATACATGCTAAACAAGGATCGAAGGCATGCATTGATAAATGAACATATATTTGTGAAATCAATCCACTGTAACACCAAATCTGTAATTCATAACTATAAAAATCGAGCACAAAAGAGACGAGCAGAAGAAGTAGCCAAAGTCTATGAAAAAATGGCTGCAACAACTCATGTCAAAGTAACAGAAAAATTGACAAAGGATTAGCACAATGAATACACTTGTCCACAATGTTAAAAGTCATTTAAACCTCAAGAAATCACTAACCGTGTGAAATCATGCCCCAAAGATTGATATAAGAACAATGAAATCAACAATTAACATGCAATGCAAAAGTCTTTGCACAAATGTTAACCTATGTTAGACCATATTGTCAGCTTCTAAATCAATCAAAATTTTATTTGTTAGAATAGTAAATCCTGAACTACAAATTTTCTACAAGGTTTATTTTTCCAGAACGAATCTAGGAACCAAAAGGAGCTAAAAGCCAAACACGTCTAACAAAAAAAGTTTTTACAACTTGAAAACCTTCTATTTCTCAATGGTCTTGAACTACATGGATCGAATTCTAACAAAAAATACACCAAAATGTAGCACATCAAAAGTTCTATCGATATCAGCTTTGGTAAATTTTTTTTTCAGATTCTCTCTTGACTCTTTAATTTAAAAAATGGCAAATTGAAATTTTTGTAAAATAGTCTTTTGCAAGAACTATCAATTTCGAAGAAGATCAACCACAATCTCCAGAAACTATGTCTAAACTGAATTCTTTGTGTGTTATTTTTTTGAAATATGTCAGATCCTAGAAACTTAGCAGGAAAAAAAATTCAAAAAGCCGCTTTTATTGTTGCAAAACGGTCAGATAGTAAGAAAGATCAAATTATATAGTGTCACCCACGAATGGTTATACTGTTCTATGGAAAATCAAGACTAAATTTAACTTCCAATATACCATTGAAAAAACTACTCAGGTCGAACATCCACGCTCGTTTAAGAAGAAAAACGGTGATATACGGAAATCGTAAACGGATTCCGTATACAATAAGTGTATACGGAGCGAAAAGGCTAGAAATGAATTCCATATATGGAGTTCTACGACTGCCATACACAGCTGTATATCTGCGTGTACTGTCATATATGATCACTGTATGTTCAGTTTTTGAAATTTATGCTGAAAGCAGTTAAGTGCGATTAAAGCAATCAAAGAAGACATAATAATATCTTTAGGATAGACGTAAATATTGCTTTTTGTAAATCTACTTGATTTCTCCGTCTATTTAGCGACATATTTTTCTTTGATTCCTGTCTCGATCAATATACAGATGTCGTATGAATTCAATATTATATATGTAGCAGTTAGTTATCAAACTGCATCAACGAGAAAGAAGTAAACTTCAATAGATTTCAGACTGTCAAAAGATTTCAATGACTTCAAGAGGTTTCCAAAGACTCCATGAAACTTCAAGATAATCAAGAGTCTTTTTTCTAGTACTACTTGTAGCTAATGTATGGATATTATTTAAACGCGTGATAGATGTGCATCAGGAGAGACAACATATAGATATCATAGGACAATGAACATAAACAAAAGTAAGCATAATATTTTTATTTAATTTTTTTTTATTAGTGATAGATCACGTTATGATATAAGGTCAACCAACAGTAAGTATAAATTCTTTTATTTGAATTTTTCTATTTAGTTTACATCATTTTATGATATAAACGTAAGAAACAGTAAGTACGATTTTTTTATTTAATTATTGTATCCATTTTAATTCATTTTATGATATAAAAATCAAAGAACAATAAGTATTAATTCTGTGATTGAATTTTCTCGTTTATATAATTTTTGTTATTGATTTTAGAACGTTTTATTAGATGAACTCAAGTAACAGTATGTTTCTATCCATATTTTTGGTGTTTTTCTAGATAGTTTTAGTATCCAGTGAAAAATTTCCAATTCACAATGTGATATTTATGCAACAAAATGAAGATTTTAATCGATTTCATGGGTTTTCTTTATCTATGAAATCGATTAGAATCTTCATTTTGTTGCACAAATATCACATTGCTTATTGGAAATTTTTCACTAGATATGGTGATACAGATGTTCAGATGGATTTGATATACGGCAAAAACGTTCCTATTCAATCGTATACTACTAAAGTTCGACGATTTACGATCGTATACGATCAAAATACAATCGTTTATGATCGTAAACACTCTGTGTACGATCTCCGTATTTCTCCGCATACGGTTCACTGAGATATACTATCGTATTACTGGACCGTGTAATACGGTGGAATACGGTAGTATGCGATGTCGTAAACGATCGTATATGAAGTCCGTAACACGCAACCTGGATACCCTTTATGCTATAAAAATTTTTATTAAACGTGCATTTTCATTTTGCTTCTGATATTAAAAAAATGGACAGAAAATAGAAAACGATATATTGCAAGAAGGTGAAGTTATAAGGACTTTTTTAGAAATGTTTGGTTTTTGACTTTTCCTGCTTTGTAGATTTGTTCTGGAAAAACAGATCTGATACAAAATTTTTAGTTCAGACTTTGCTCTTGCCAACAAGAAAAAAAATTTGATTAGTTTAGAAGTCAGCAATATTGTCTAACAGAGATTATAGCATTCATACAAAGAGTTTCTCATCGTATTTTAATAGATAAATGGATCGTCGAGAAAGCGAAGTTCTAATGGTGTGAACAAAATCATGGATACGACCGTAATCAGGTTCATGATAGATTTAGAGATTGCACTCGGATGATATACCTCACAACATTATGTCTTTGCGATGAACGAACGAACAATTTCGCACTCTTCAGAACGCCTTTTTACATTATTTCTCGGACTCTATTCTTTGTTTTTGTCTTTTTCCTTCTCTCTTCATTATAACTTTTTGATCTTCATCCTGTCCTAAAAAGTAAGAGCATAGTAAGCTAAACTAAATTAGTTTAAGGAAAAGAAATGGCGCAAATATTATCTATTCGAAAAATGTTGTTTTTTATTATTAATTTAATATTATTTTTTCAAAAAACAAATACATTTTTTCTTTCAATGAAAAATAATCATATATTTATTGAATGTGGTCGATCAATAATTATTAAAAATCATTATTGGTTTTTATTGGAATTTTTAAATTTATTAAAAACATTTAATAGAAATCATTCAATTCATACTCAACAAATACCATTCGATAATCTTTATTTAATATTGAATCATATATTAATTCATTGTCAACAAGCTTATCATTCATATCAAATAAACAAAAAAAATCAAAATATTGATCAATTATATCAATGGTTAAAAACACAAATAAAGAATTGAAGTTTTTTTTTTTTTCTATTTGTTTGTATAGACTGTTGAGTGTGTATTTTAAATAAGTAAGTATATAATAAGAGAAAGAAGAAAAAAAAGAAGAAAGAGCGAACCAAAAAAAAAAGAAAAAACATCAAATACATTGTGTTAGTCTCATTCTGCGAAACACACACATCAACAGATCAAGCAGCAAGAAGAAAAAAAAGAAATTTAGCAGCAGAGCATAGAGCAGTGAGACAAGAAGAAAAAAAAAGAAAACATAATGATACACGCGCTGATTAAAACGACTAGAACAACTGCTTTCGCTCTGAGAAGAGTAACACACACAACAGCAGAGAGATAGGACAAGAAGACTGGTGTGAGAACTATGTTCACACGATTCCGGTCCATAACGATACGATAATTAGAAAGACACATACACACATATATAGCCGTTGATGATAATAAAAAGAAGATCATGAGAGGTGAGAAGCAGAAAAAAAGCAGCTTACAGAAAAAAAAACGAACGAGAGACAGAGAATTTCAGGCAAGACTAAAACCCGTATCAAACTTATGAATGTACGTAAGTGTGTGTATGTGGCAGACGTTGTTTCACCACTGTAAAGAAAGAACAACAACAGGAGTACAACAGAGACAAGAACAAAAAAAAAAAAAGGACAACAAGCAAAATTGGCAATACCAAACGTACAAAAAATATGTCCACCAGCCTAGAGAATCAGAGAGAAAAGAGATAAACAAAGAAAAAAAAAGTTTTTTTTTTGTATTGCTTGAAGGAAAATAGGTAAGAAGGCCGGCTCTTGTTGTTGTCGTCGTTGATGTGGCAAAGCAGATCTTGTTTTAAAAAGTTTATAGAAATTGAGGCTAATTCCAAATCCTCAAAAAACTATCCCACGAGCCAGTCGCTACAGCCATTCCATCTTCGGTCACACCAAGACAACTGACACGATTATCATGACCAGCCAAAACACCTATTTAAATAAAAAAAAAACGATCAATTTAAAAATAAAATCAATAAATAAGAATTTACCAGCACGTTCAAGACGAAGTGTATCCCAAACATTGCAATTAAAATCATCATAACCAGCCAATAAAAGACGACCCGATTTCGAAAAGGCAACCGATGTTATACCACATATAATATTGTCATGTGAATACATGCCTACTTCTTGATCAGCACGAATATCGAATAGACGACAAGTTGCATCGTCTGATCCAGTAGCAAATGCCGATCCATTTGGAAAGAACTATATATATCATAAAAAAAATATTCGTTTTTTTTTTTGAAAACTATTTAACAACATACGGCCACAGCATTGATATCCGACTCATGGCCGGGAAATGTTTGTTTACACATGCCTTCTCGAATATCCCAAAGCTAAGAAAAGAAAAAGAAAGAAATTATTATTTAAAATAAATTAAATCATTCGAATTACTTTGGCTGATGCATCGCAAGCACCCGAAACAAATGTTTTCATATCGGGTGATAATGAAAGTGACATAACATCACCTGTATGTCCTTGAAAACTAGTTGTTTGTTGTCCAGTTTCAATATCCCACAAAGCACTACAAATCAAATAAAATATTAAACATATGAAGAATATTTAATACTAACCATGTCATATCTCCTGAACTTGTCACTATTTGAGAATCATCAAGAAAACGACAGCACGATAAATATCCCGTATGACCGGGTAATTCTCGACTAACACGTACACTTCCTTCACGCGTTTTTAATGAATAAATTGAACATATATTGTCAAGACCACCACAAGCAACAAAATTTCCCGATGGTGCATAAGCACATGTCATTACCCACGATGAACGAAGAGGAATAGCATGAACCTTAAATTGAAAACAAAAAACCAAATACACATATTTATTATTTTATCAAACTAAAAAAAAAATACCTTATTAGTAGTATATGAATCCCATACAATAAGTTTACCATCTTGAGAAGCGGATACTAGATTTCTAGAGGACGTACTAAGTTAAGAAAAATGATATGAATAATTTATGTCCATAAATTTATGCAAACCTTGCATCAGATCCCCAATGCATAGCATAGATTTTGGCAAGATGACCACGAAGTGTTCGACGTGTACGCATTTGTATACGACCAATTTGGTCAACATTTTGTGCTACTTGTAATAGAGTAGCATCACAAGCTGCCTTTCGGGCATCCTTTATAAAAACAAAAATAATCATTTTGAATGAAATGATTAAAAACCAATAATGAATTTATACATACACGTATTTGATTTTTGAGCGACTCGGCTTCTTGGCGTAAGCTTTCAATATCATTCATTCTGATTTAATATTGATTCAAAAGGTAAGGAATAAAATAATGGGAAAAACGAAGAAAAGAAAAATTGATTTAATTATGAATTGAGATTGTTGAATAAACCTTTGAATAAGAAGAAAGAAAAACACTATTTTAATTTTTATTCTATCAATCCAATCTTTTCAACTCTCAAAATTTATTTTGAAGTTTCTTTTTTTTTCCTCTTCAATTATTTCATATATATATAAGAAACAAAAAAAAGTCTCTTGCTAATTTTCAATAAAACCAAACCAATATCCCCACAACACAAGTATAGCTAAGAAAATACATAAAATCGAGAAAAAACTCTTGTTGTTATCTAACCAGCAGTATTAGCCGTGCGTGCGTCACAATAGTCCTTGTTCGTTCTCTCTCGTGTTCCTTCTTGCGAGACGAGAATGATGACGCCGGCACTATGTGACAGTCAATGTGTATGTATACAATCTACTATTGCTTTTTTTTTACTGTCACTATTACCGGTACTATACCAACACTATCATCGTCATCGATGGAAGCAATAGTAGTGTACGTGCGTGTTCTTCTCTATTCGAATCGAGTGACGCACTCGCGCAATTTCTCTTCTCTTCCTCAACATGTTATTCTTACACGACAATAACGGCACGCACACAATGAAGAAGACTTGCCAATCTCTGCAACATAGGCAACAACATCATACACACATAAACGAGCATGAAAAAAGAAAAAAAAACCAAAAATAAAAGTTTTCTTTTCTTTTTCTCTATTGTTTATTTATTTATTTTTTGTTCATATTCATCTTACTTGATCTGTTTTGTTGTATGATAAAAAAATAGACAAATAACAAATGACCATCAAGAAGACAATGATGATGATAATAATGAACAACAGACGTGATCATTGATTTTATAGTTTAAATAATGATGATAATACTGATGATTGCCGTATTGTTTTTGATATGCTATTTTCTGTTTATTACGTACATACATTTTATGGGAAATCAAATTTTGTCTAAAATTTTATCATTTATGCATACTCTTCTAAGATATAGCAAAATAATAAACACACACACATACATTCACACGATTACTGGTTTGCTTCAGGTTTTCAAAAAAAAACCCGGGAAGCAAGAAAAAAAAAAAGAAAAACTAGGATGTGTCGACGACACTATTACTTGCTGTTGCTGCTCGGGCGAACGAGCGAGCGGACGGGCCGGGGTGAAACAGCAAAGAAGAAAGCTTGGCCGACTGGCAACAGCAACCGAGAGGAAAAGTCTGCATGTATGTGGCAGTAATAGGGTGAAGAAGAAGGAAAAAAACGAAGAGGAAAAAGAGCGATGGCAGTATGTGTAAAGATCTTTTTCCCGAATGAGAGAAAGACAAGAAGAAGAAGAGGAAGAAGAAAAGGAAAAAGAGGAAAGAAAGCGAATACACGTCGGACTGGGGTTTGGACCAGTCAGTCAGCAATGATGATGCGATGCTGATGAACAGCTCTATTGTTAATGATAATTTTCTTTGCGTTCCATTCTTTTCACCATGTACTAACGACGACGACTGGCCTCGTCGCTACTAACACTGTGCTTGCTTTTCTATAATCATAATTCTAGTAATGCGAATTATAGTCGTTTTTTTTTTGAAAAAAAAAGAAGAACAACAACAAAGAAAAAGAAGAGCAATGGTAGCTACTACTGATGTGTCGGGTGCCACCAAGAACTCAAGCCGACAACGAGAGAAAGAGAGAGAGAGAATATGGAAGTAATGATTGCTTGGCGCGTCGACAACAAGTAACGAACGTTGAAGAGAAGGATAGAGAAAGAAAGCAAGAAGCGCGCTTGGGTACGTTAAAAAACACATTTATACAGACATAGACCAATATGGCGTCGTCCTTATCTATCGCTTCTTCTTTTGCAGTCATGTCTGTTCTCTACCGCAAGCACTAGCAGAAGAAAAAAAAAGAGAAGAAATCAGACAGAGAAGAAGATGCAGAAAAGAGGAATCCACTTGATAACAGGCACTACTAACAAATGATGGAAAGAGGAAAAGACCAATGTCCGTTGTTATTACTTTAATAATAATAAAAAAAAAGCAAACCTTATTGTCTAATATGCAGAAGAGCATGATGTTCATGATGCAAGACAGATCATTTTTTTTGCAATGTTATCCCAGAGGAACAGAGATCATCAAAGACAAATACCGCAACTAATTTTTTTATTTCGATTGAACAAAACAAGAAAGAAACGGAAAGAAAAGAAAAAAAAAGCTTTCTCAATATAAATGAAGGTGATAAAAATAATCTTCTAGCGGTTCTATCTCTTTTTCTATCCAGCACTCTTCACATTCTCAGTCATCTTTTCTGTGATACTTAGTCGTTTTCTTTTTTTTTTCGTCTTGTCGAAGAGCGATGCATACCCGACAACGATAATGCTGCAAGAGACGAGTTTGACACACAGTTCCCTCCCTATTTCGAAGATGAATTAACGAGTGAACAAGAAAGGAAGAAGGACAAAAAGAAAAAAAAAAGAAGAGCAAGAATAAGAAAGTTGAGAATATATGTCGCTTAGTGATAAGAAACAAGCAGAGATTTATGTCGGATAATGACAGATGTAGTGTCGTTCAAACATTATTTTCATTTGAGAAAGATAAACATCTATATATACATGTATAAGAATAAACGAGATCAATATCGCAGAAAATTAAGCACTGTTTTAATTCTAATAAATTGTGCTAAATCAAATGATAACAATCAAAAGAAAAGAAAACATTCAATTTTAATATGGTTAAACATCAAACTTAAAATTATTTTTCTTTCGTTGAATTAACAGACAAAAAATTGATCAATGATGAATTTCGAGAAGGGTTGATCGTCCCTTACTTTCGATTTTTCTTCGCAGAGTCTAAAAATAAGCCGATACTACTTCTAATGGATTAAAAAAACACGTGCTTTGATCATGATCGTGCTTTCATCTATTGCAGTGTTTCAATCTTATTAAAATTTAGATATGTCATTGAAAGAGAATCAATTTGCATATATTCGCTTTATATCGACAATTTTTTATTATTATTAAATATCTCATGCATAATCATACTTGAATATGATTAATGAATTACTTTTTTTTTTTTTGCATTGAAGAAAAATTATGATCATATATTTTTTGATATAAAATTTATAGTAGAAAAAAAAATGAAATAATAAAACTCACCTAAACTAAAGATAATTGAGTTTTATTTTTCAATGAAACTTGTATTATTTTGTAATTGAGATTTAAAATCCAAACTATAGTTGTTAAGAATTGAAAAATAAACAATTGAAAATTTCTTTCGAGATTCGTTTTGTGTGTTTTTTTTAAGAATAATATATAGATAAATAAAATTGAATAATCAAAAGAGTACTAATCTGTCTAAAAGAAACATCAATAACACAATAAATGTTACCATTATCAATGTATAAATGAGAATAGTAAGACTCTAATTTGATGTATTAATAAAATGTAAAAAAAAAAATAGGTTTTTTTTTATTCAGGTTAATTTGTATGGAAAAATTTCAATAAAACTATTAATATTTATACAAGTTTTTTTATCTTATAGTCTTTCAATCTATTTGATTTCAATGCATAGGTGTTCATCAAGAGGTCACTAGTAAACATAAATTTAACTAACAGAAAAAATCTTTCCTAAATACATACATGTTCACAAATATCCAATCTTGTCGATAAAATACATATATTTATAATCCATTACCGCAAATTATTGAAATAGATACGACAAGGAAATATTTAAAGCAAGAAAAAGAAAATGTCTTATCATGCTGAATTATGATTGGTAGTGCAGATTCATCCATCCTTAAAGACTAGATGATACCTTGCGCAATAACCTTTCATATTTAATAGTGCAACTGATTTCTTATGCTTCTACAATTCTAGAAAATGTTTTCATCATCACCATATACATGTATTACATGTCATGTTGCTTTTATGAATGGAGAATTACAACGTGCACATTATAAAACTGATTGGCATCGATATAATCTTAAACGTAAAGTAGCTGATCTTGGTCCAATTACTGCAAATGAATTTACAGAAAAAGTTGAAAGTATTCAACAACAACAACAACGTTCAGAAAAAAATCTTGATATTAATAATCGAACAGGATTAACATGTAAAGATTGTGGTAAAGCTTTTACTTCAGAAAATGGCCTTTTAAATCATATTAAATCTAAAAAGCATGCTGATACTGTTGCTAAAAATGCTAATCTTCCAGTAAGTAAAAAGAAAGTAATGAATTCAAGAATATTATATTTGATTTTTAGACGAAAAATCCAAATCAATATCAGAAATCTCCAGTAAATACATCAGAAGAAGCACCATCGAATGAAGAAAATATGGAGGAAGAAGAAGAAGAAGATGATGATGATGATAATTGGAATGATATGGATGATGGAGCTACAATGACTAGTACGTATGCCTTTTCAACAAATATTTACAAAAAGCAAAATCTCGGAATATACTACAATCGATAAGAAAAATCCATACAACGCCTTAAATCTTCTGTATATTCGTTTCTCGAATTCGATGAGTATAATAATTTATCCTTATGATCGATTGCTATAGAATAGAAATTGATAAAACATCTTGGAAAAATAACTATGAAGTGTGAACCTTGTTTTCAAGAATAATGATCATCATGCTCTCAAAATCCAATTGTCTTTAGTAGAGCACATGAAAAACCTCAGATTCACTTCTGTTGTTTAACATGTTATATTCATCGAACTTCACAAATTAATACATATCCGATTTCAAATCATATGTTATACCTATAAAATTTCTTTCATCAACTTTAGATCTTATTTGATTATATTCGTTGTTTATTAAAAAAAACAGCAACTTCTCGGACTTATTTTGTCGGAATTTAAATTCTGAATTTATTAGGACTTGTGAGTGTGAGACATTTGTATAATAAACCTACTGAAAGAATAATATGTTCAGAATAGATCCGTTAAGATATAATTATTTTGTATTATGTCGTACAGAGATCTCGATGAGCTGAATTGAGCCGAAGAAAGTCGGTCTATGGTCTTTTCTTAAAAAAAATGTCCCACCTATATGCCACTCATTTAATTGGATTAGATAAATTTTTATCGTATGAATAAAGAAGCATATCTCGAGTACCCGAAGTTGATGTATAAACAAATGTTCTGTTACACATTTGACAACTTGCAAAATCTTCAATTCTTATGTTTTATAAGGATGTGTTTGCTTTGTCATTTTTAATAATAACATATATCGATGGTTGTTGTTTAAAAAGAAACTTGATCTGTTCGGATGTATATTATTTTGTATGCGATGATAAACAAGGAAAGCTAGACAAGGAGATTTTCGTGAATATAAAGAAAGTTTTTTAAGGTGAGAACAATTTTATCTTTCTCTTTGCTTTGCTTTGGATATTTACTGTTCATTGTAATGAAAGAATTAGATGTAATATTCGAAAAAAAAATTTAGTGAAAATACGCAACATCTTTTGAAAATTTTATATTTTATTCAAGACTCAGCCCATTGAGACATCGAATTAGCCCAATCCAGCCCATTGAGATTTCTGATGCGGCCGGATCTATAATAGAAATCTTTTTATGACATATTAATCAAAAGAAAGTCCTGAGGAGTAAAAAAAAGAGTCAACCGAATAATGATTCGAACCTGAGATGTATGAACTAAGAAACCATCGCTCTAACTATTGAGTCTTCCTATGTTGTTATTTAGTTGTAGAAATTTTAGAACAGTAATTATCGATATAAATCGATCTTTCTATGTTTAAAATGTATCCGCTGAGGAATTATATGATATTAAGGAGTTTGTATGACAAGCCCTGTAATACAATAATGTTTCGAGACTAAATCCTCTGGAAAAAAAATTAATCCAACGATAAATCAATTTATATTGAGATATATTTAAATCAATGTTATAAAAGACGTCATACTTGCATTATATACGATGTAGAAAAAAATCCAAGAATTTTAAAATGACCTAAGTCCCAATAGTTCCTCTTAAAAATAATGATTCTTCCATTTATCAGATCTATCTTCTACAGTAATTAAAATCTTTTAATAAATAAAATATAAGAGCGTGAAATTATTATTTAGATGCTTCTGCAATGGAAGGTGAAACTCAAGTACTTGGTACACCATTACGTTCAGAAGAATGTCTTTTTTGCTCATTAAAATCATCCAATCTTGAAGAGAACCTAAGTCATATGGCATATACACATAGTTTCTTCTTACCAGATTTTGAATATATAAAAGATTTACCAAGTTTAATGGAATATCTCGGTATGTATTTTATTTTATTGCAAATCATATCTGATTGATTTTTCTTTTTCATATATATATATATATAGATGAAAAAGTTGGCATATTTCATGTATGTTTATGGTGTAATAAAAAATCTTTTCATGATGTTCTTTCCGTTCAACGACATATGACTGATAAAGGTCATTGTAAAATACTTTTTGATGAAAATCCAAATTCAGCATGGGAATATGTAGATTTTTATGATTATTCGTAAGTTTTATCAAATAAAACAAAACGAAAGAATAAATAAATATATATAATTGTTTCTTTTTTCCTTAAATTGAATGTTTAGAATAAGTCATCCAGATTCAAACGAAAAAAATCTTGATGAAGAAATAGATGAAAATATTCTTGATGCAACTGGTTATGAATTAGTATTACCATCTGGTAAAAAAGTTGGACATCGAACACTTGTTCGATATTATCGTCAAAGTTTAACAAATCGAAATAATGAAAGATCACTAGAACTTGTTAATAGACTTAAAGATAAATATCGAGCACTTGGTTGGTCTGGTCCAGGAACAACAGGTTTGTTAATTATATAAAACAAAACTAGAATCAATATATTCAAATTTTTTAGGAGAAGTATTTCAACGAAAAGTTCGCGATCTTAAATATATGCAACAATGGAAAGCAAATCAATATATGAAACTTGGTGTAAGAAATAATATGCATCAACATCATTTTCGACAACAAGTCAATTTTTAAGTTTTGTGTTTTGTTTTTGTTTTTTTTTTTGTTAAAAAAAACATAAAGTGAATTCAGCAAATGATATATTTGTTGTTATTAATATGTATACAAGGAATAGATGATGAAAAGCAAGTTACATTGCTCATACTTTGTCTAACGAAGGAAGTCGTCCAACTGATAAATCATTCGAGTCTATGTGCTTTATGTGGATCCTAATGAACTAGAAATGTACGGGAAACAGATCAAGCTGTTAGCTTGTTGCTGTCGTGATATTGCACTTGCATAATAGCTTTTAAATGAGTACTATGGTCTCTCTCAAGAACATCGGGAAAGCTGATTTTTAAAGTTCAACTTGAAACTTTGCACAGTGAGAGTCCATAATGAGAATAGTTTATTGTGATTGTTATTATCTTAAGATATATTTATGGTAAAAGCGTATCTTTTACATCGGTCATATGTAACAATAGATTTGATGTTCTTATTTCACTATAGAAGCAGATCAAAAGACTTGAAATTTCCACAATAAACTATTCTCATTAAGAATTACCTCTGTAAAAAGTTTGAAATCAAAATTTCAAAATAAGTATTCCTGGTGTTCTTGAAGAGAACTACGGCATTCATTTAAAACCTACCGTAAAAGTACAATATTTCGACAGTAATAAGCTAGGAGCCTGAACTGTTTTCAGGACATTCATAGTTCATTTAGTTCTACATAATGCACATAGTCTCGACTCAAAGACGATTTATCAGTTGGGAGACTTTTCTCATATGACTTAAGAAGCTGTTGTCTACTGTAAAAAAACAAAATTTAATAGTCGAAGCTTGCCGAAAACAATTTGTTGATTGTTAAATGATCAATACTATTTTTGAGAAATATTGAGATGATATAGGCAACATCGAAGTACAAGGTATATGAATATGTTGTAGATTGAAAGTAGAGGAATTGGTACGAATAATATGTAGATTAACACTAGTATTGCGAGTATCAGGGCTGCGCGCAGGATGGGATGGGACGCAAAATGTTCCATTGTATCCCATGGAACTTCACGGTCGTCATATATTTAAAAAAATTTTCTGAACACATTATTTTCATTAATGATGGATGGACCGAAAGTTTTGAGACACAATGTTCCTTCATTTTTCGACCGATGAAGTGGACAAGCAGAAGTTTTAAAATCTTGATTTAGCATAAGAATTATATATTCGTTCCGAATCTAAGTAAAGAATTTTTATGTGACTCATAGGTTAGCAGTTATGAGTTAGTATTTGAAAGGTCTGAAGATAACGTTTGAACGGCTTTTAGTGTGCTAAAGTCATCTAGAATAGAACTAAAATTTATTTCAAAAACATCAAACAGAAGAACAAATATTTCTCTACAGAATAATATTCTGGTCATTTGTTATCCGTAAGGCGTCTATCAATAACGAGAGCTTTGGCAAAAGTGACAGTGATACTTTTGTAATTCCTTAATTTTCAGAGTTACAAAATGAACTCGGTCATTTCTGAAGAATTGCTGCAAGATCCTCGGTTCTTATTGTACTTTGTAGAGCACAGTGTTGCTCTTCATGCCGCGCAAAAAAATTGCTAGTAAACGTATGCTATAGGGGACATAATTGTTGAGTGGGACATCTACTGTTTAAGTGCTGATCTAGAAAATCTTCAAAACTTGATGCAGTCAAACAAAGAAAAATGGGACTAAGTGAAATATGTGTGTTTACGACAGAAATACTGAAGTGCCAAAAAAATTGCTTAAAACGATCAGAAAACTAATTTCAAACAGGATACGGTCCTATTCTTCGTCTTTAGAGCTGTTAGTGTAACTTTCTTCCTCCAAACTTTATTTTAAGACCTTGCAAAGATTAGCTCACAGCTCCTAACACATGAGTTTCACAAAAATTCTGAATCTATATTCAGAAAGAGCACAAAGTTCTGATTCTAATTGAAGGTTTTGAAATTTTCACTGGATCCTTAATGAGGCAAAATATGAAACCACATATTGTCTCTAAACTTTCAATCCTCAAACTATTACTAAATTTTATATCATTTCATTTTGTATTTTATAATTTTATCATATAACTCATTTTATATTTTGGCGAGAAAAACACCTATTTCAAAACAATTGTGTTGTCTTTATCCAAAAAAAAAGATTGTTGTAAAAGACGTTTGTCTCATGGGATCCCGTGAGATCTTTGTTGCATTCCGTCAGATAGAATGTTTTTGAAAGCCTTGCATGGGATGGGACTGATGGAACAGGATGGGATAGAATGGAATCGTTCCATCCCATGCGGAGCTCTGATGAGTATTATTGTGCTGAATACCAATCGTTGAACGTATTCATGAACTGATATGGTATTGTATATGTTCAGGTTATAATATCCACAAATAAGATGACTTATAAAATTTGGGAAAAACACGGAATCCTTTTAATTTACAAGAACATTGAAAGGTAAATATTAACGAAAATATATCAACAGAACAAATTTCGGCATTATGATATCATTGATCATTAAGATATTGCTTCGAATCAACATAAGTAATGTCCACTTTAATGAATGATGCTTTGATAGAGACATTTTATTTGTTTGTAAAGATGTCATTTTTCGACTGTAATTGGATGTTGTTTAGATACTCGAAATATTTTACATTTAATGATTGTTGGATCAAGGAACAGTAATTAACATTGAAAAATAGCTGACAATGGTAACGTGAATATTCATGGTGATAATTAAGGAGCTCAATACTCATTTATGGATTAACATATATAAATATAGCTAGACAATATCGAACAATATGCATTATTCACATCCGATAGTCATTTTAGTAATAAAATATATTAAAAGAACGATTTTGGTAAATTAATATAATCATACACAAGGAATTACGTGAAGATATCAATGTCGAACAATAACTAATTGTTCATAAGATTCTATGAAAGAATAATAGACAAAAGAAATATGTTAGTCATAAATTGATAGTTATATTATACTTGATAATTAGTTAGCTTTTGTTTTTGCATATTATAATGACTTTAGATCATAATAGCAAGTATCATTGATAGTTACAGAAGCGTAAATGATCATTTCTCGACAATCATTAGAAGTTGAATTTGATGCAATACTTGGTCTTTGGAGAATTTCCTGGATTAAATTATGATTATGTATGACAGTTTTTTATCTATCAAAACGTATTCATATTTGATAAATATCAATATTGTTTAGAACTATACGAAGACGAACTGATGGAAGTTAGGAGAATGTTGAATTCATACTAAACATTGTTTCTATTTCATCATGAATATGAGGCAGTGGAGAACAATCATATTCATAAACAGAATTATTCGATCTATAATCTGTGATAAATTTCTTTGGTTAACAATAGTTGTAATTCAATCTATCATGAGTGAAAGTTTCAAAATTAGAGAATCTAATTGAAATCAGATATGACTATATTTTTGAATAAAATTATTCATTTATATGTTATTGGTACTTATAATACATATGTCTTGTCTTTTATTGTTATTCAATCTATAAATTACACATAGAGAATATTAAACAATATTTTCAATGAAATTATTGTAGATTGTAGGTTATATGTATTAGTGCTTGTGTTTTTATTTATTCGTAGAATCGAAGAAACTAGACTTTTAGGCTCAATTTTCAATCTTTCTCACGATTTACAATTCCCTAAAGAATATGCACTACGATAAGCAATCGAATTAGTCATGCAGTAGTCGATTAGTGGTAGAGTGTGAAGATCATTGAGTTGATCATTGATGAAACAGAAGTAGTTCCCCAGGGAGAACATGGAAACTTTTGAATATGACTCATGAATTAGATGACGATACCTTTTTGTCAGTCTGAACAAGGTTGTTGGGTTTGTATTGAAATGTTTAATATATTATTCGTTATAAGCACTTTTCTGTCATCTTTTCAAAGTTACTTAAACTTTTAAAATATTAAAATTCTGATTCTAATTTTATTGCTATTTTGTAAAAGTAGATTGGAGCATTGTCAGTTTCAATTAGTTATCAAAATTTCGCATGTTCAAAATAAAACTTTTAAGGTCACTTAGTTTTCTACATAAAAAAGAAAAATAGAGAATAGTAAATTGATAATATGCTTTGTGCTTGACCTTAAGAACCATAAATAAATTTTGATATTTTTATTTGGTAATTTTTTGCGATACCATTGAAAGGTCTTCAAGTTTTATTTGTATTGTTGAATGAACATCGCTAAACTAGAGTAAAAGTAATAAAATAGTTTCGAACACATGTGAAAATATTTCATGATTAATCCATTGAAATGATTTTATTATTATTGTCAATACCAAGAAAAAAAATATATTGTCATAAACCATAGCTAGACAATACTTTAAGTATAATTCTTGCTACTCTGACCAATGTTGAGTAATATTATGATGATGTGTCATGCACAAAAATAATTATTTTCTAGTTGTCTTCTTCACTGTATAGAAGAAACAATATCGATCTTTTGCGTTCTTTCACAATTGCGACTATTCATATAAGAAAAAAACCCATCAAAAAAAGGGGTGTGTGCGTCATAAGCAAATTGCTCCATGTTAGTAAATCGATAGGTATATATATATAGATATACATACGCATTTATTAAGTTAGTAATCTTTTATTTATATAATTTAATACGCAAAAGCAAACATCATGTTAACAGTAAGTATTTACTCCTTTTGCGAAAGAAGATTATCAGTTGTAAGCAATTTTTCTTCTTTTATTAGATAAAACGTTTATATCCTTCGACATCAATTATTTGTTCATGTCAAGCTAAACAATTACTTACAAAGCAAATTTCTTTTCAATCAACAACTGTTTTAACAACAGATAAGAAAGAGAAACAAGACATTCATTCAAAATTTCCATTACTTGATACAAGATTTAATCAATATCAAATAGCCTATCGTTATCGACGTAGTATTGAACTCTTACGTGGTTATCTTGTTTATCGATTATTTTCAATTAATTTTCTTGTTAATAATCAATCCAAAGTAAAATAATTAGAAAAAGAACTAAAGGTGTTTTTTTTACGTACAATTTTATTAGATTGCTGAATGGGGTCAACGTATTCTTGGTACTCGACTATTTCAAGATGTTATAAAACTGACATCGTTTGGACATTTTGTTGGCGGTGAAACTCCTCAAGAAATTACACCTGTTATTAAAAGTTTACTACAATATGGTGTCAAACCTATTTTAGATTATAGTGTAGAAAGTGATGATACTGGTAAATCATTATCGTAAGTTTGTTTAACAGATATTTTTCTAATCAAAGATTACTTTTTTTTTTTTGAATTGATCTATTGAAATTTATAGGCCAGATGAGAACGATCGTATGCACGATCATAATACCAGTAAATTTATTGAATGTATCAAAACATCACATGACGTTTGTGGAGTAAATAATTTAGTCGCAATAAAAGTAACTGCTCTTATAAGTCCAGGTGTACTTAAAAAGTTTAATGCATTATTAAACTCTGTTGAAAATCGTTCATTATTACCACCTTTATTTGAATTCATTAATCAAGAACAAAAAAATGAGAATATGGTTAAACCATTTCAACAATCGATCAAATCGTATTTAGCAGAAACTAAGGTACTATCTTGTATATTAAAGGTTTTTAAACATTTTTGTTGACAATTAAAGAATGAAATTCTATAAATGATTTTTTTTTTGGGATAATTTTAGAATAAAATATCAACCAGCATAACCCTTACAAATGATGATTTAACTGAAATTTATAATCTACTCATCCGTTTAAATCGAATAGCTCAAGTAAGATGAACAATTTTTTTAATTTGATTTATTTATTCTCATAACGAAATTTTCCTAGGCATGTGTTGAACAGAAAATTTCAATTATGGTTGATGCTGAACAAACTTATTTTCAAACTGCAATTAATTATCTTGCAACTGAATTACAACGATATTATAATAAAAATAATGAGACATTTATTTATGGAACATATCAATGTTATTTAAAAGTAAATGATCTTTTAACTAGAATTCTTTTTAGTTTTTGATTTACATACTAATAATAAATAGGAAACATTGGCTTCTGTAAAACATGATCTAGCTCAAGCTGAAAAATATAATTATATATTTGCTGCTAAACTTGTACGTGGTGCTTATATGGAACAAGAACGTCGTTTAGCACAACAATATGGATATGAAGATCCGCTTAATGAAAATTTTAAAGCTACATCAAATATGTATCATGTATGTTTTGATGAAGTATTAAAAAGTATTGCCAAACGTAGTTCTGGTCAAGTTCGAGTTATGGTTGCTTCACATAATGAAGATACTATTCGATATGCTATTCAAAAGTATGTATGAAATTAAGTTTGTTGAGTTGTTTGTTTTTAGATTTTCTTATTTATTTAGAATGCAAGATAATAATATAAATCGTGATTCATCAGTGATTTCATTTGCATCACTCTATGGAATGAGTGATTATGTTGCTTTTGCATTAGGTAATTATAAAAAAATTAATTTTATTTTTTGATAATATAAGTATTTGTAGCCAATTCTGGTTATAAAACATACAAATATTTACCATATGGACCAATTGAATCATTACAACCGTATTTATTTCGACGGGCTCAAGAAAATCGAGCAGTGTTTGAAAAAGCCAACAAAGATCGACATCTTCATTTCAAAGCACTCAAAGATCGATTTTTACATTTGAAAATTTAACATTCATTTTTTTTCTACTTATTTTTTGGTGTTGGGTACTAGCTATTTCATTAATCTGATGAGTTACACTCAATAAAAGTATTTGTGTAGTATATCTACACTTGACGAGAAATATTCAGTCGCTTATACTTTAAGAATTTACTTGTGTACTAAGATTTTGCTGTAGTAAAATTATTTTGAATCAATTTCACCATTTTACTAAGAATCTCTCATATTTACATTTCGAATTTCTGTGTATTTAGCACTATATTTTAATTCGTCTATCGGATTATATAATGAGCAATAATCTTTCTCTTAATGAGAAGGTTATATTTATATCTAACATGAGTAAATTCTTTTCTTTTATTTAATTGAATAATTAAAAAATAAAAACTAGTAAAGTTTCATAACTTAATGAGATACTTGTTCAGATATTAAATTGAAAATGACTTAACATATAAGTAAAAGTAAGGTCAAACAAATTAGACTATTTTCTTCTTTCCTACTCGTTCTTTGATAGTAATACAAAAAAATAAGATAATAATAGTAATAACTACGTAGATAGGAGTGTTATCATCTACCTTATCATAATCAAATAATGACGAAGAGAGAAAGGAAGTAAATAGTTTGATTTCTATGTTATTGAATGTAAAGTCATTTTAAATATAATGTCTAAGGAAGTATTTATTTGAGATACAAAACATTACTCATTTTTGTTAATCAGCATTTAGTCACACATTAAACTTTACTACGCACGGGTAGAATTCAAAAGAAAAAGATCAAGTCATGAGAATTGTAATAAATGAATCAGTCAGTTACAGCAGTGTAATATTTCTTGCCGTATGAATGAATGCATATATGATGTTAGATACGAACATTTACCTGTGTCTTCATAAAAATGAATGGCTTAATGGCTATGTGAGTGTCTTTCTATGCTCAAATGTTATAAAAACACGTGCGTGTTCCAATGAAAAAAGAAAAAGAATCGAATAGAACGGATGATTACAATGAATACGGGGACACGTATTTTAAAATATGTGTTACCAAAAAATGAATGGACCGTATATATTACATAAGTTCAAATAGCATAATATTGAGTGTCGAAAAATAGTTTATAAAAGTATTGAAAGTATTTAACAATGATAGGAAACATTGATATTGTGAACAACCAAAGTAATGTAATAAAGGTGAAAAACATGCTGTTTTTTTCGCCATTTTCTTGAAACATTTTTTAAAGCCATGTCATTCTCTACAGTGCATATCGCCTCTTTATAGCTGTTAACAAGCATGCAAACCTAAACGAATGTCATATTACAACAAACGAACCATAAATCAAAGCTACTAGTTTTTTATTGACTGTCACTTAAGTAATCGGTAAAGTAAATGAAATGATTAGCACTAAAATTACTAGTAATTAATTGTAAAATGGTCAGTTTATTAAATATAAGTAGCAGTAAAAAATTTCAATTTATATCAGTAAAAAAATACAAAATTTACCAGTAGACAATAAAATACAGAACCACAAAAATAAGAAGAAATTCTATAGAATGATTAAAAAAAAATGAAAATTGAATTGAACTATTGTATTAGTAAAGTAGATTTAGTCTTTGCTGATCTATCTCTTTTGCTCTTCTCACCGGTCCGCACTGTCTTTGCTAGTGCTGATGGTTTACAATGTTTCAAAGGAATAGCCATACCCCCATACACTCCCTTTTTGCACAGCAATTTGAAGACTCCTGAAGATACATTGAAAATCTTTTGTTTTTTCATTTAAACATATTGCTAAACTAAAGGGATAAAATGCTTTTTTCAAATCAGTTGTTTCAATAAATAGTACTAAAAAACCTTGCCATACCAATTTATAAGTGGCATCACCATGTATATGTTGTAACGTAGATGCAATGCTTAGCAAAAGAACCGATGATATAAAGATACAAAATTTGTATCCACCATTATCTTGTACATCTTCATCCTCATATAATATCTTATATGATACAACAAAAGATTTATTTTCATCAGTTGGAATATTTTGATTATTTCCACAACATTGTTCTAATTCAGCAAAACTTTATGTGAACTAAGTTTCTTTTTTCTATAATAGACAAGATAATTGTTTAGTTCCCAGGTCGATGATTACGAACTTCGTATACGCTCCCTATACGACCACAAATGGTCGTATTTTGGCAGTTTACATGGTCCAGTTTACGGTCGTATATGGCCGTGACCGTATATGGAGTAAAATGGAGACCGTATACGAACTTCATATACGAGTATCTTAAAGAACCGTTTCTTTCTCCGTATACGACTGTAATACTGGACCATGTAAACCGACGTATTTCTCCGTATACGACCGTGCTTGTTTGACCTGAGCAAGGACTAGGGAAGTCAAAAAGTTTCTTTTCCTTTGTTTTAGATAGTGAACAATAAGAAGAATCAAAACAATGATTCTTATTTACAACATGTGCAGGTTAAAAGAAGTAGGTCAGAAGAACGAGAACATATGTAGAACACCTGAAGACAAAAGAAAAGAAGAACAAAAGTGATTTACTCTATAACCATTCCAATTTTTATGTTGACCTTTTAATATAATCGACTGTTAATAAATTATATTTACTGATTTTTAAACCTATTTACAAACCCAATTAATTAAGAACTGATCGTTGAAGTAATTTACTGATCAATCATTAAATTGACTGATTTTATAATTATTTCATTTTTCTGACTATTCCATTTATTTTACTGATCATAAATCATATTCCTTTTTTTGTTTCTGAGAAAAACGAAAATATCAAAAGACACTTATAAAGAACAGCACGTTTGTCCCTATTGATAGTTCGCGTGACCAAGCGTTATATGGTCTTGCATTTTTTTACATTGTAACATCTATTTCTCACCCATAACAAAAGGAAATTCTCTAAAACTATTATAAATAGAGACTATTTAGACCTACTATCAGTAAAAATCTCTTTGATTCTCCTGTAGCTCGAGCTAAACAATTCAAAACATACCGGTTGTTACGAAAGTTTTTTTTAACGGAGCTGAGAGTTTAGCATTTTACGACGAAATGAAGTGCTATACAGCTAAACTTTCTATATATGAAAGTTGCTCACTTTTTAAGAAGCTTTCAAAATATTAGGTCATTTCTTAACAAGCATAGCGACATTCAATAACAAACTAAAAGTAGAAGTCATTACGAAGTTTTATGTTTTTTTTTCTAGAAATTGTAATTTGGATCAGGATGAAAGCAAAAAAGTCAAAATCAATCAGATATTCGTCACCAGCATCGGATTCAGCATGATATAGGGTACTTATTACTAGTATCCAACTAAAGAAATTTTCGAGAAAAATCAAAGTTGAAGTTTTGATAATATAAATACTCCATTTTGTTCAGAATGCAATGTTAATTCTAAATATGTACAACTTATGAACAAAAATAGTACAAATGCTTAATGGTCTAAAAACATCATGATTTGCAGATAGTAATGACATTCTATAATGCAGTATTTCTAGAAAATAGATGCGAACATTAAATTAAACTACGCTCAAAATGGCTGTGTTCGGTAGAACTCGTTCAATTTCAGCTAACAGCGTCGTTTTTGTTGCAAAGATTATCAACATAAACGAGCAATATACATTATATGCGAGTTTCATTATGAAATTTCATCAAAAATAGAAATAGCTTTTGAACGCCTTATCTTGGTTTGTAGACATCTAAGATTTGTAGGAAAATCGTATGTGAAAAGAGTACTTCATATTCTATCGATTAATATCTGATTGAAGAATTTTTTTCTAATGGTCGATGCTTCAGCCTGTCCTGCTAAAATGGGCCATGCTTGGCTAAAGTTGCGCAGAAGATTTCTCGAGCATGTGGCAACCGAATTCATTTATTCAAAAATTTTTTATAGGTTTTCGTATATTCCCTATCAATTGATATCATTTATTTTGAAAAAGAACGAGAATAAATGGTAGTCACCAGCCAAAATCAAGTGTTTTTGGTGCGAAAATGGTGAAAAAAGGGCCTTACTGTCCACAATCATATTTCGGACAGTACGTGGTCATTTAAAAAGATGGAAATAATAGTAGTACTATCGAAGATTGAACTACTATTTGACATCAATAGATCATCTCGTTTTGTTGTTAAAGCTATAAAAAAATGTGCCTTTTTAGAGAGCTGAAAAAAAATCGATGAGTGCGTTACCGTAATGATTTGGTAATAATTGTTTATGAGAACAAACTTTCAAAAAAAGAATTTTATGATTCAATGGTCTAACGTCTTGGCGTCATACACAAATAAAAATATTTTCTTTCGAGCGAGTAACTTGCCAGGAATATGAACTTTTTTGGGGTCACTCTCATGAAAGGGTCCTTTTGAATGAGTGCGTTACCACGCTTTTCAGTCCTTCTAGAATCGTCACAATTCGAGCAAATGAAATGAAAATTTTAGTGGAACTACAACTTCCATATATCTTACTGAAGTATAAATTTCAGCTGGTTGTCATATTGTTTTGATGACTTATGACAACTCGAAAGTCAAAAAGTAGTGAGTGCGTTACCTGTGGACACGCTGGCTTGTTTAAAGGATGTATTTTATCACAATGTTTTGAACAAATTTTCGAGTTGGCTACTGTAAGAAAATTTCTGCGCGTCTAGAGTATTCACTGCTGCGCAGGGATAGAAACGTTTCCATTGTAAATACTATCAATCGTGCTCCTCTCAATGGTAAACTTAGTTTTCTTTACTTTTAAATTCGAACCCTCCTTATATGGAGTTAATCAATACCTGACCATGTCCTAGTAACAGAAAGAGAGAGAAACAACGGATTTCAACACTTTAACAAATATCAAATAGACTTCAAGACCTGTTGTAGATATTACTGATACTCTGATGATTGCTTACATTTTGGGACACTTATTTCAGATGAGTCGTGTTGATGGTATCATTTGTTCTCTTTTCATGACGTAAAATAACGAGAATGATGCAACCAACTATACGGCGGCTTTGGTGTTTGCAAAGAAAAATATTTTGACATCGGTATCAGCCTACTATCTCTGTTGTTTTAATACCTGAGGACACAAGAATTTTTGAATGCGCACTTGAACATCCTAATCGCGACTCTCATTTGAGCGTTTATATATCCATTCAAAACACATAAAATCCAGCTACTTTCGCTATAAAAGATGCGTGAAGTCGCTTAAAAAGGCAACTTTTACATCTGAAAAATGTCCAAAAAAAATTTTCTCACAGTATTTTTGACATACGCTATGTATAAAAAGTTCATTTTTATCAGCAAAACATGTCAAAATATTACGAGAAATTTTTTTGCACGTTTTGGAGATGCAAAAGTTGCCTTTTTAAGCAGCTTCACACATTAGGATGTTTGAAAACGCTTCCAAAAATTCTTCTTTGCTTTAGTGGCATATATCTTTATGTATGATTGATAGTTGGGAATACTGACTAAGTTATTTTTTAAGATGAGGAATGTCATCAATGCTCAGCAAAAAAATCATACTAGTAACAATGACATGAAGGTTAATAATATAAACAGGAATTTTACTTGCCAGTGATCATTGAACTGAGTTCCGTAGCTGTGATAATTGAATAGGAATAGAAAGGATGGATCAAATACGAGTAAGCTATGAATAAAAAAGCTTTGGTATAAATCTTAACTTTTGTTATTTCGGTGTTTGATCCAAGAGATATAAACGGTTGGGTGGGTTTTCCTTACCCCGAATGCGAGATAATATTTTGAGAATATCATAAAAGAACACTTTTCAATAGTTGAACACGCGACAGTTAAATTGCTTTACGTGTCATCAACATGAATGCAGACGAACGATTTCAGTTGACAACCTTGACTATTGCATCGTATTAACCTTAATTATACGTATATTGTTATTGGAATATAAGTAAATGAGGAAAAAAGAAAGATGAAATCATTTCTAGAATATTTTTAAGATAAGAAGAATATGAAGAGAATAGATGAGATAAGCTCTTTTGAATAAGATAGCACTGATAGATGACATAAACAATTAAATGTTCTTCTCTCGCTTTTCAAGCGATTAGACATTTTGCTACCATCGTCAACACACACTCGTGCATATATTTTCCAAGTAGTGAAAAAGAATATTCGGTATTCACAACATGGTAGAGAGTAGAAAACAAAATTGTATTCATTAGGGACAATCAGAGACATTCTGGTGTTGTTCTTACCTCACGAATCATTTTATGCGTCACAATCCAAGGTATGTAGGAATGAGAAGTTCGCATACGTGCGCTAATAATCGTATTCTACCGTATTACATGGCTCAGTATTAGTATTGTATTTCTTCGTGACCATATTTGGAGAAAAGTCGGAGATTGTATGTGATTTTCGTATATAAAGATAATAAACAAGCGTTTTTTATGTCTATAAATCATCGTATTTTCTCATACACGATATGAAGCTAAATGATTGAAATACTGAATCATGTACAATATGGGTTACGAAGGGCACTATGATAAAAAATTGAAATATCTTCGCTTCAGTAAACTCGAATGAACTGACTTTTTGGTTGGTAATAGAAGCTTATTTAGAGTTCTTTTTCATACGAATAATGGAAACAAAATAGTATTGTCAAGTTATATTCTTGGTCTTACTAAAGAAATTTTATCTACGTATTGTCATGTAAGAAAAATACATATGAAACGTTGCATAGATAATTTTCATTTCTTACAAGAGCCATTATTCTATGTTTGAAAATTCGAAATTTTCTAATAATTGACTTTTAAGCTAACTATTATTCATTTCAAAAAAGAATGGACTCAGTTGTTTGTTGAATAACTTGGCAACGCTTATAGCTATTGAGCTCGGCTTTTCGCCATTAGAAAGAGCGTGAGTGGAGGTACCAGTCTACCTGTGAATCAAAATACTTAAAGTTTTCTAGGAAGTTTCAAGGATTTTTTGGAAAATCACTATTTGATTTGCTTGATTAGCTGTATTTTCAAATGAAATTGAAAATATAATATATCGAGAAAAGAACATCCTTTTTGGCTAAAACTTTTAGGATGTTCTGTGGAGTATTAGAGCTATCAATGGGCAAATTTTCAGGTCGATATTCCATAAATTCATTTTCCGGTAAATACCTATGAAAAGGTCGAAAACATCTAAAAATTTCAGGGTTTATAGAGTAGACATTGGACTACAATATGGCTAAATTGAAATTGAACATAGAGCTAATCAAGTGAATCAAACAGTGATCTTCCAAAGACTCTCTAGAAATCCCCTAGAAAACTTTTCAAGTATTTTGATTCTCAAGTAGACTTGTACCTCCGCTCATACTCTTTCTAACGGTGAAAATCCGAGCTCGGTAACTATCAGTGTTGACGAGTTATTCAACAAACAACTGGGTCCATTCTTTTTTTGAAACGGATAATGGTTCTAAAAATTTGCTCGAAGTACATCAATATAGTATCATTCATTAAGTTCGTTTTAGTTTCTTATCGTTATTATTCTAGTCAATGACAACTGAGAACTATCCATGAAACATTATCGATATATTTTTCTTGCATGATAACAAGTAAAAATGGTTTCATGATATCGAAAATAATATTTGATCGTACTATTTGTTTACCTTATTCGTATGAAAAAACACTTCGAATAAACTTTTATCAATAATCTAAAAACCAGTCCATTTGATCGTATCGGCGCGAAGATATTTCTTTTTTTTATCGTAGTACTATTTATAGCCCATTCTGTATATCGTCGTGTTTCTCCATTTATGATCGTGTTCGTTTGACCTTGGCGGATGAGGATTAGGATGTCTATCAATTTCAAAAATTTCTTCAATGTCTACTAGAGAGATATAAACATTTTTAGTAATTAGGAAGTGTACATTCTTTCACATACATACCCATTTTCGTAATCAAGTATCTAGTTAAAATAATTATCAAACAAAAAAGATTGTCTCGAGGAATTATTGTCGTTTTTTTACAATAAAAATGTTTTACTATCTGTAGAGTTTCATTCGATTGTGTTGAATCAGATATAGGAGGTATGAATCATTTTGTCATAAAGACTTGTATTTTTCTGATTATTAGATTCGAGAAATGCTATCACATACTTTTTTATTCAATAATGATCACTTTTACAGGCTAGTATTGACTATCGAGTAGTGAGTAAATTCTTAGAGGATAAAACTTATTTTATTACTTAACTATCGTAGTGAAGAAATGTACCCCAACATAGACAAAATAAAATAATCTTCCTATGATTAGCAACAACGGCTACATCGTGTTTCACATTTTAACTTCATAAGGATTTCGCTAACAACTTTTTCTATTGATTTAAATATTCTTTTATATGACACATTGGAACTATAAAGCGTAATAAAAGGCTTTCTATAGATTATCCAACAATGGTAATGCAAAACAGTTAGTTAATATGGTTGTGGATATTACTAGTTACATTAATATGTCTTTGCATTTCGACTTCACTGAGTTGAGAATATTCAGACTATTTGAAAATGTCAAGAGGCTTGTAAAGAAAAACTTCTTATTGTCATTGGATAAAACAAAGAATATTTAATTATTATATGACCGCACAGTCAATGACATTTGCTCCATTCCTTTGCAGGAGTTCTACTATTTTGGATTTATCACGTAAGAGTTTAACATAGTCCTAGATAAATGTCTTTCGTCTTACTTTTTAACTTGTAGACGACGCTCATATAAATCAGTATTTGTTAGACTACTTGTTTTTGACGCCCTCAGACCGCGATTTATCATTTGTCTGTTATCTTGAGAGCAATTTAACAGACAAAAGTATAAAATTATTTGACCTTTAAGTCTCTTTTATGATTTAAACAAAAGAGCATTGCTTAATTTTTTTTAAAATGATGTCGAACAGTTAAAACTAATAGCATCCATCTAATCCATATAAAGATTGCTAGTAATACTGACTATTATCACACAACATTAGTCAACACATTTGAAATTCAGAAACATCATCACTAAATAATATTTTCATTTTTGACGACAATGATAATTTGATTCAATGTACCTTACAAAACATGTTCTCAAAATGCAAGAAAAAAAATGGATCGATATATATATTTTTAATTTAGCATTTATTTTAGGATTATTACCTTTATTTAACTTGATGAGCACGAGAAAATGGCAGAATATTTATAGAATTAGATTAAAAGATTGAAATTTAAATTATAAAGAACGAGACAAAAACTAAATGAAGAAAATTTCAAATTCTATATTGATATTGAATTGTTTTTTCAATATTAATTCAAATTTTAATACTTGTCAAAAACATATAATAATAAAACGCGGCTAATTTTCTAATAAATTTGATGGGTTTATTCTATTCATTGATCAATAGTTTAATTTCTAATAATGAACAAATTCAAAAGCCCTGTGGTCAACCAGGTTGTTGTTCTTTATATCCTCATGTGAAGCAACAAAAATTGAATTCTCAATCAACATTACCATCTAACATCATAGCAAAATATAATTCAATTTATCCAAGTCAAATATATACTGAACTATCTATGAATAATTCAAATATTTGTCGAACATCATCAATCAAGCGAAATCAACGTCGAATAATATCCAAAAATAAAAAACAAACTAGAAGACGAAAGTAGATCAATTTTTTTTTATATAAATTTTATAACAAAATTGTCATTATAGTCTATTAAATAAAGATAAAGAAAGATAACTAGAACATATACGTGTTTGTTATGAATAAAAGTCTAATTCAAAAAAAAAATACAAAATAGATAATAAAACAAAAAATGAAAATTCTCTGTTGAATATTATTTCAATTGATTGAAGCTAAAATTCAATAAAAAAATTAATGTCATTTGTTAATAAAAATAAGAATCAAATGAAACAAACAGAGATTCTTTTTCAAATCAAAATTCATATATAGAATACATAATGAGAATAAAAAACCAAAGAAAAAAATCAATATAAACACTGTTCCAAGGTTAATAAATGTGTTTAGACTAGCTAAAAAAAAAAGTTCAAATAAAATGTACATATTTTTTAGTTTCAAAATATTAAGCTTGAACAGATGTATTTTGCTGTTCATGTTGATTAACTATCGGTCTTTCAACGGGTGCATCTTGAGGAACAGCTAAATGAAAAATTTTCGTTTTTTTTTTTAATCATTTAACAAATTTACCTGAGTAATTATCATTCAGTCGAGTAATTTCAGATGATTTACTTTGTTTATTATTTTCCTTTTGAACTTTTTTATAATATGAAAAGATAATAAATCCACCACCTGCTATAACAAGAATACCAATTAAAGGTAAAATAATAAAAAGAGTTCGATTTATTGTTCGTGAATAATGGTAATGTCTCGAATGACGATCATTATCATATCTGTTATTTTGTTGTTGATTATATTCTCTATTTAGAAATCATCCATTATAGAATATTCTGAAGAAAATTTCGATAAATACAAACTGTTCATTGCAACAATATTGATAACTTTCAGGTCCACAACAATATCGATCAAGTTGATTCATACCAATATTGGGTGGTAATGGACATTGAAATTTACCAAATGTATATCCATTATAATTATGACGATTAATACAAATAGAGCCACGACCGGGTTCATCTAGTAAAATAAAATTCACTTAGCTCAAAACAAACAATTCTTTTCTTCATGAAAAACTGTTTACTAGGATGATGACCAAAATTGTATGTTTTTTCACCTTTACTAGCATAATGTTTAGCTATTTTTTGAAGAAGTGCTGGTCCACCATCTTCTCTGCTTGGTTGAAAAGCTTTGCCTTGAAGACTTATTTGTGATAGATAATGAATAGAATTATTTTATTAAAAAAATGATAGTAATTTTCTATTTACCTGCTTGGTGCATTTTTTCCATTAACCATATTATTCTGATTTAATTGTCCATCTTGATTCGATACCCAATTTGGATATTTTGTATCAAACCAACCGACTGGTTTTTCACCATTAAATGATGGTGGTTTAAATGCTGGACTATCATAAAAACCACGACTACGAACTGGTGGTGCTTGTCCTTGAGATGATGGTAATAAATTATTATTTGATTGTTGTTGATTTTGTCGATCATTAGATAGAGCCATATTTGGATTATTCGATGGAATAAATTGAACATTATTCGAAGATATTAATCTATCCGAGTTTCTTGATAAAATACCTGTATTAAGATTATTTCCATCTACTACTTGTCGTCGTTGACGATTAACATGTCCTTTTCCTTGTCCTAAATAGGTACGTTAAAAAAACCCAGTGTAAAGACTAAAACAGTTCTAATAATTTTTTACCGATTATGCAACAGATCAGTAGTAGTAATGGTAATATCAGCTGTAAGAACGAGACAACAACCATGATAGTTGAAATATTTATTAAATTTTCTTTTTTCTTCTTCTTTCTTGCTTTTTTCTGTCGCCTTGTGTATGTCAAAAACGAAGTATATTGTAATTCTTTTTTTCTTCTTTTATTTCTTCTCTCGTCTGCATCTTACTCATCACCACCAACGTTCTTTTTTTTTCTGAAGACCATGACCTTTTTTTTTTAATATACAACTTATATTTCTTTCTATTTCTCTGTTCAGCTTTCTATTACACTGATTTTTTTTTCTCGTTCTACCTTGAATAATTTTTTTTTATCGAAGTTTCGTTCGTCGCCACTTTGTCCTTCTTTTACTATGCTGCCAGCATTATTTTCATAATATGACGCATTTTTTTTCTTCTACGACAAGTATTGATCAACATATAAATATATATGCATTTCTTTCTTCTATCTTTTTTTTTTGAAATGGAAGAACAACAAAAAAGAAAGAACCGAGAAAGTCAATAACAGAGGTATTATAGTCTGCTGAAATTCAGTAAAATGAGTAATTCAAGTTTATTTATTTTATGATTCTACATGTATGAATAATTATAAAAGAATCACATTAAAGTAGGAAATTCATCATCGAAAAGTAACATTTTACGACATAGAGGGCATGTTCGTTCGATTTTAAACCATTCTTCAAGACACATTCGATGAAATGTATGATTACATGGAAATGTTTCTGTTTTATTTAAACTTAAATTTTCAAGACAAATAAGACATTGATCTTCTATTGCCACTGTTTCATCATTTTTATTAGTCGTATTCTTTTCTGCTTTTTTTGGTAATTGTTCACGTTCTCGATAACGTTTAAATGTATTCCAAAGTGCAGCAGCAACAGATTGTTCAGTTTTATCTTCAGTTGAATTCTATTAACGCACAAGAAAAGATCACATAAATTATTAGATAAAAAAAAATGATTTACTTCAGTGTGAGCAGTGTCAATATCGTTCTACCAGCAAAAAACCAATAAGAAAAATCAAAATTGGAAAATTGGAAAAAAAATTTGACTAACTTGCTTTGACGGATATTTGCTTCGAACGATATTTAAAACACCTTCTTCAATTTGTGATAAAGAAAGTCCAGCTAATGTTTGTCGTTCTTGTCGATAGGCATATAAAGCTTCAGTAAAATCCGATCTATTAAGAAAATAAATATTTATAATAGACAAACAAATTTTACTGACCTACATTGAATATTCTGGGTTAGTTTTTGTAAAATACACCATGAGTTTATCAAATGTTGATAAATCAGAAGGTTCTTTTGGTAGGCCACTAGTTGCATTATTTCTTATATTCTTTAAAAAAAAGAAAGATTTTATGGAATATACTTTTTTTTACAATGACTTTCCGCTCTTAGTTTTGTGCTTACAACGATCTTTAAAATACTTTTAAGAAAATTTTGAGAGATGTAAAATTTAAGCTGGTGTAAAGTCAACTACAATACTCTCATGTATACTTTTTCATCGAACGAAGCTTTCAACTTCACATTTATTTATTTCAAGAAAATCTAAACCAAATATTGCCTGTATATTGAACTCTCTCAAAGAATATCAAATAAAATTTTGTTCATTATGTAACATTTAAAATTAACAGTACCATTTAGTATGCATTTCCATTTTTACGCGTGATGCATATGCTTCAATCATTATACGCTTTTTTGAACATAAGTACAAAAAGTCAATTAGTAAACATACATCCTACACATTCGAAGCCAATATTCTATACCTGTTTTCGATTTTTATCACCATATCTACGTTGTTCTGAAGCCATATTTGTATTGATAAATGTAATAAAAAATGAAGACTGTCTAGAGTAAATAATATATCAACAAATATATTTATGACCATCTTCCAGCGTTTTATCTGTACTAGTCTTTTTCTTTTTATGACATCCGAGAAAAAAAAATAAATGTATACATAGCAAAAAAAGACAAAATAGAAGAAAAAAAGAAGTGTAATACGGACAACTAGAATATGAAAGATAGAAGACGATGACGAAGTTGAATAAACAACTTAGTTTGATTACACTTCTTTAGGAATAACATGTTGATTGATAATATCAAATATTTGTTTTCGTTTTGATGAACCCATTAAATTTTTTTCACACCAATTTGCAAATGTTGGTGTTGATTGAAAATTAATTGTTGGTGAACGATGAGCAAAAAAACTTTCCATATATTGTAAAATATATAAACCACAATCAAAATAATTTGGTTGTTGTGGTACAGCTGCTTCAATACTTGGTATTGTATCTAAATTAAATATTTTTCTTGCTAATGATCCAACAGGTAAAGTTTTTTTATGATCATATTCAAGTTGAAGAAATTCACGTAAAGTAGCTGCAACACGATTTTTTGAACCAGAACGTAAGGAATCAAACATAATTATTGCTGGTGTTTGAGAACGATTTTTAGAATTCGTAATTGTTTCATTATCAGTTTTTATATGATTATTATTATTATTAATTATGACTTCATCTGCTTCATCAAGAACTTCAATTGGATGAATATTAGATGTTGAAGATGATGATGATGATGCTTCACCGGGAGTATTATTATTGACAATAGGTTCAATTAAACATTCAATATTTTTCTTCTTTTTCAAGTTTAATTGATTGTCTGAATGAGATAAAAAAAGAATTTTTTTTTTTAAATACTCAAAATCCAGATGAGCTATGCTAAGCTCTTTGAACTTTAATATTAATAAATTCCGAAACAATTTTTAATAGACATATAATAAATACATAGAAATTTTACGAGATTTTCTATTATTCTAATCTGCAAACAATTACTAATTCAAATATACTTTAACTTGAAGGATTCGATATGAAACTATGATTTGAATTGAATTTTACACGTCAATTTTCTTACCTTGATTATCATCGTTATCATCATCATCATCACTGATTAAATCACCTTCTGTTGAAACATTATTATGATATTGAATAACTACAATATACCAATGAGCTGTTTGATTAATTGGTACAATAAGATAATCTTTTGAAAATATATCCACATCACGAAGCCATCGTTTAACACGATTATAACGTCGTTCAGCAGCTCTTTATTTTTAAATAAAGTATTTTATAATATAAATATTATAGAATAAATCAAAATTTCCATAAACAACAATAAACATACCATTATTTCATATTTTTTATTCATAGAGACGGAGAAAGATGAATATGATATAGAAACTTATAACATTTACTTTTTAATTGAATCTATCATATTCTAATGATACTAGAAGAGCGTCATAGTTTAGAAAACTCTTAGATAGATCTTTCACAGTCAGTCTCTCTTCGTTTCGTTCTTTGATAGACAATAAACAATCCAGAAGCTTCTAGCACAAGGTCGTCATGACTGAGTTACCACGTTGTTTATCACGTGACCATAAGGTATTCTATTCAAATCTCAGTGTCACCAATCATGAAATGGCTCTCAACAAGTTACTAACAGTTATTTGTCTCGGATCATCCGTCTGATGGTGCACTGACTACATGGAAAAATAGATCAACCCTTATGGTTAGTCAGTGTGTATGAATAGATCAAGCGATTGAATTCTAAAACAGGTCGACCTTCTGGTCAATACTAATGCTGGCCATAGTTGTAGGAAAAATATGGAGATAATGAAACTGTTTTCGAGCAGCACCCTATATTGCAAGGCGGGATACTTTTTCCTAACACAAATCGAAAAAATGTTTATCATTGTACGAAATGTCACCCGAAAAAAAAAACTGCATGTACGAATTGTTGATGATTATAATAAACTTTCATAACTTAACGTTAATTCTATTCGGAATCGTTTTTATTTGTTTTTGTATGATTATATATTTTTCAAAGATAATATTAACGACAATGCAAGATATATATTCAAGGCTATTGTTGTTTAAAGAAATTTGAATTTTCTATTGAACGTTAACATTAGAAAACTAAACTTACGAAGTATTGAGAATATCATCATTGCCTTTTCGTGTTAATCGTGTATAAAAAAAAGAATTAAATAAATATGTCCGTTTACGATCTTCTTCGGAAAGTTTTTCATAATAAATATATCTATTAAATAGAGAATAAAAATGAATCGTTTAAAAATAAAAATATTTTTTAATTTTACTGCAAATAAAAATCGATTATATTATCATTGAGAAATTCACCCTCGTTCAAACATAATAAATCATCACAAGATAAATCAAATCGTATTGTATTATTATTTAAACCAACTGTTTTTGGAGTTCTAAAAAATAAATATCAAATGAATCATTCAACAAAAAGAACTCATTGCTTACGAGAGAATTATCTAAACGGTAATCTACCGCTCGAGTTCACAAGAAAATCTCAATCAGACTAGAAAAAAACTAAAAGTAGTTCTTGACTAGAGCCCAGCAAGCTCTATTCGCAACTATGAGCTTCTGGACTCGAGTTATGATCCTTTTACTGAATTTTCGACTTAGCTTTAGGTATTTATTGGAAAATCAAATAACAGAATTTCATGCATAGATAGATCTAATGGACTTTGGGATATTCTGAAAGTTTTAATCGAGATGAGTGTTCCTTTATCGACGTATTGAATCTGCAATGCAAAAAATCTTTTAGAAAAGTGGCAAACTCAGTTATACCATGTTGTGTACTTCTGAACCAAACAAATTTTTTTTCTGGAAAGAGTTATGTATGAACTGCAAATTTTGTATGGAGTCTATTTTTCCAGAATGAACCTGACCAGAAGGAAAAGTCCAAAACTAAAAAAACTTCTTGCAACTTCACTATCGAGCAATAGCATTTTTTACCTTCTGTTAAGCCTTTTAAAATCTGAAGTGAAATCAAAAGACACGTTTAATGTTGATTTTTGTAGCGTAAAGGATGCTCTCTTCAATGATGTATTGTAAGTTAAACTTCCTATTGGCTTTTATACCAAAATATAGTTTTTTCTAAAAACAAAACGACTAAGTTGATCGTTTCTACTACCTAACCGTTTTGCAACAGTAAAAAAATGATTTTTTCTGGTCAGTTCCTATGACCTGAACTATTTCGAATAAATAAAGCACAAAGATTTCAGTTTATGCCTAATTTGTGAAGATGATGGCTGCTGTGCTTGCAAACTGATATTTCTTGAAAAAGATTGTATTTTACAGAAATTGCATTTTTCAAACGTTTTCGATTAGAGTTATGGATCTGACAAATTTTGCTCAAGTTGATATCGATAGTCTTTGATATATTCTTATTTCGATTTGATTCATTCATGTAGCTCAAAACAATTCAGATATCCACTTTTCAAGTTTGAAAAAACGTTACAAGAACTTTTTTTTAAGAGGTGTTTAATTTTGGACTTTTTCTCCTCAACACGTTTGTTTTGGAAAAATACGTCTCGTACAAAATCTGTCGTTCAGATTTTGCCCTTTCTAACAAAAAAATTGTTTTATTGCTTTAGAAATCTGCAATACAGTATAACAGTTTGACATCTGTCCAAAGACTTTTGAGTGCGTCTTCATACTGATTGGTCTGATTTACATGCATGAAACTGTGCGAGGGCGCTGTGATAAAAATGAAAATGTTTCGACTTTTGCATCGTATATTATCTTGGCAAGTCAACATTCTTTTCAACTGACACTTTCAAGATATTCTAAAGGTCATTTGATTTATCTATGGGCTAAATTCCAGTAAAACAATCATAACTCGACTCCAGAGGTCGATGGGTACCAACCGTTTTACGGTTCTTCTAGCTGTACTAAGACTTTCTAGTGAGCTCAATAGGCGGATTACAGCTGGGATAGTTTCCTCGTTAGTAAAACCAAAAAAAACCTTTCATTTTATTGTATTCAGGTTGTTTAAAATTTCTTGACACTAGTCAAACGATTTTGAATTGATCATATTTTCTCCTTCAAACTTATCGATAAAATTTATCAATCAATCTGTTTTTTTAATAGTTTGAATTCTACTAGGAAAATTAGAAAAGGTAAAAATTTGTCTCTTATTCTAATTTCAATAAACATCTAAGACGGATGTTTCTATAAAATAGAACATACAAATCATTAGCATGAATTACAAATGATGTTGTTATCGAGCCCAATGCTGATACTTTTGCAAATCGAGATAAATTATAAATTTCTTGAGCTCTTGAACTATTGATACAACAAATATTCTATGAAAATATAATAACAACAAAAAAAAATATATTTTCTATATATAAAGAAAAAAAATTCTCTATACCATTGTTGCAGATTTTGCTTTTAAATAATAATAAATTGATGCTATATTTATTTTTTCTTTTTCTGGTAAAGATTTTAGACAAAAAACAATTCGACGTCGTCTTTCATCTAAACAAATATAAATATTAAATAAATTATATATGCATATATTTCTTAAACCTTTTGAATTTGGATCAAATCCTTTTCCATGTTCATCCGTTGATGGAATAAATCTTGCAAAAAGATCAGCGAAGTCTGGACGAACTTGAATAAATGCAGCTGGTGGTTGTGATTGAAATGAAAAATAAAACGATATGATGTCTGAATAAGCTAATTTTATATTAAGATTAGCCATAAAATCACCTTAAAAAAGTAAAAATTGTATTTTTAATTTTTTTTTCTTTTTTTAGATATTTTTATTTACATTTAAGTTTTAATTCAATTTCTGTTTCTTTCATAAGAATAATTTCTGATTCAACATTAAATTCTATAATGCCAAAACAAACTGCTGAACAACCAAGTTCATATGATTTTTTTATTAGATCAGAATGTTTTATTGTTAATTCTGGTATACGCATTATATCTTTACGTTGAACAATCCAATCGAATGTTTGAGATGTTTCAATATTATTGTCACCATTAGTAAGACTTGATGATGGCCGTATGATAGGACTAGCAACAGGTACACTCATTTTTTTATTATTATTATCGTCATCATCATCACTCAAACAAATAACTACAAGGAGAAAAAAAAATTAAATTACATTAAAATAGAAAATATAGAAAACACCTTCTGGTAGTGGTTTCGATTTTTTGGCCATTTGCCCGTTTGTTATTATTAGTGCATGATCAATTCGCTAGAAAAATATATAAAATACTTGTCTATTGATAAGATGATTGTTTGTTTTTACTTTTCGACTACTATAAAAAGAAATTGAAGGTTTTTCTTGTGTTGACGACACTTCTGTAGTTTGAAGTTCTAAAGTAAAAAATTTCAATGTAGAATTTAAAGAAAAAAAATCAAATCAATCTTACGCAAATGAAGAGAAAATTGAGTTGAATTTGACGACAGTTTGCTGAGAATGTTGTAACAAATTTAGACTACTATACATTCGAATAAAAACAAATATACGAAATTTTCCTTTTTGACTCGATCGATACAAAGACCTGACCGAGTATGACTCATCCAATAATGTTCTGGCTTGACATTCATCAACAGATGCCGCACTATATACAGACGGAAAGGAAAAGATTATTTTACATATTATGCGAAATATAATTTTGATAAAAATTTCTTTTTGAAATTTTTTCCAATGATGATATGAAGAGATGCATACAAATTTAAATTTATTGGAAGTGTGCATGAGAAAAAAAACAAGAGCCGATCGCACTTGTCTGCGAGACACTACTGTACAAAATGTTTTGCATTTATTTAACTCCATTATACTGAAAAAATTATGAATATAACCGATGATTATCTACAAGAGACGTTAGAATATAATTTCATCCAAATGAATGACGAGTATAAGTATATTTGTCCTTGTATTTGTACTTCAGTACGAAAAAAAGTACTTGGTACTTTTACTTGATGCATAAATATAATAGAGAAAAGAAGTCAATAACTGTTAAAAATGTTACCCTCAAGAAATTTGACTTTTTTTCTATCACACAAGGTGTTCGAGAGTAAGTCCTAGTAGAATTAGTTATATAGTACTTGTTTGTGCAATGCACAGCTCGATTAAAATAGTCAATGATCGTCACGTAAGTATTGAACCCAACTTTTGACGATAAACAACTGTTTTTATCTACTCATCTAATAAGCCAATCAAGATGGTATTAAAAAATCGAGAAAAAAAACACTGGTCACACAAAGAGACAATGCTCGAAAGATAATTTTATGATTTTTTTTTGCCTGATATTGAATAGATTTCGATTAGAAAAATATCGTTGTATTTCAAAAGTTTTTGCAACTTTCTTTTTTTCTCGAGAAATTCACTTTTAGTCTTTCTTAGGGTTGAGTCAAGAAATGAATTTCATCAGAACAATCATTTTGACAGTGAGAATCAAGTTCTAAAGTTATAAAATAATTGTAGAACTTCAGATAACAGATAAATAAACAATAACAATAGAGTTTTTATGAAATTCATTTTTTTTGACCGAAGTCTGAGAAAGATCACAGATAAGTTTTTCGACGAAAAAAGAAAGTTGCGCAAATTTTTGAAATACATGTAAGTCCACTCAGTTTTTGATGCTAATTCAGAATATCACATTTGTCTTATCCAAATCGTAATTTTCTAATCAACAGTGTTTTTTCTTTGATTTTTTTTATATTATTTTTGTAGCCATTTTCAAGCGCTATCAAACTATATAAAAATTAGTCCAGTGAGCGATAATATCAGGTGGTATTGGCACATGATTTCAGTGAACAATCTTGACAATACTTAAAATAACGGCATATCAGGGCTATGTGCTTCATGCAAGGTCATATCGAACAGTGTTTTTTCGATGATATTTTTATACCATTTTGAAGCTGTTGAAAAGTGATATCGAGTCATAATGAATATTAATCTGGTTGGTCTTCGGACTGATAGATAAAAAGAGCTGGTCATGCTCAACAGCCATGTATAGTGTACATTAAACGGCTATTGACAACTTCAACTGATCGAGACAGAGCACAAACAAGTATTATAGGTCTAATTCTGGCAGGGATCACTTTGGGACTCATCCCTTTCGTCTTTAAAATTGACTACCTTTAATAAGTATTACAAGACTATTGTGACATGATATGATCAAAAAGTAAATGAAAATAAGAATATTTTAATGAAATTTTTTTGTGCCTCATATATTGATAAATTTACTGCAGAACAGTTGTAAAAATTATCTATTTTCATTGTTCGAGTTTCCTTGAAATTATAATCAATATTTATACAGGATGACGCTTGTTCGGCTTACTATCATAGATAAATATAGTTCTTGATGACACTAAGAAGGATCTACGTGAATTCAAATCCATGCTCTACAAATCAATACCGGTTATTGTTCCACTACATTTTCGAATCATCAATAGGATTTTAATATGGAAAGTTGATGAAAGATTTCTTGAATATATCTTAGACCTCTTTGCAAGTTTAGATTCAAACCATTAATTCTTTCTAACAATATTGAAATTTAAAATAAATGCAGTCCATCAGATATATTTTGGTATGTAACTAATAATTTTAAGAATTTAATAAATTTAGGATAAAAATTTGCTTTAACAGAAACTTATAGAATCATCTGAAAGTTATCCGATCTATCCAATAGCTAATTGTTTCTAAATTGAACATCTTTTATTCCTTATGCAACACATTGGACATATTAAAAAGAGTCTTAGATTTTCGAAAACAAGCAGAAGTTCGAAATTCGTTTTACTTTTTATTAAATTTATCTATGTATTTAGTAGACGGCTAAACTGCTTAATCTAATAAGCTTTAATATTTTAAATGTTTTTCGTTAACGGCTGTAATGAAATGTTCAGAAAGATATTTCAAATATTCAAAAGAGACACTGTTTCGTATTGTCAGTAAAAGTATGAAGTACGGATTTTTGTACTTAAGGATAAGTAAAAGTATAAATATCAAGTACATTTGATGAATACTTTCGTCTGAGTTCTGGTGTCATCATACTACGAACTTTTGATGCTTTAAAAAAACCAATGTAATATAATAAATAACCATGTTTTGCATTTCAGTTCTTAATCACTTCATACGTTGTATTAAACAAGTAAAATATACCAAAAGATGTAGCATGAAAAGCTCTACATTTTACTAAAAGAACAGCTTCTTTGATAGTTGTACTTTTTATTTTCAAAATTAACAAAATATCAACGCTGCGAAAAAGATTATTTTTTAGTCTACGACAAATTCGTTTTCTTATTTCATCAATTAATGAATCATAGTTTTTAACTTTATCCTATTGCACATTGTTGATGATAGCCTTTTACATATGATAATCTAGAACATTGAGATCAGGACTGATCATCTGTGGTTTTCAATGAGTTTTACGAAATTTTCTTCATACTATGTCAATGATTCCAGATGTGTATGTGATGTAGCGTTGTCTTGTTAATCGATGAAACCGTCATCAAGGAGCTGTTTACTATCAGCTTGCGTATGTGGGAAGATAACTTCAATATAATTTTCATATGTTAATATTTCATCAAAATTTTGTTTATGCTGTCTTGTTTGCTTTGTAGTATAAACATGTTCTAATGAAAAATATTTTTGTCAATGAATAGAATTGTCTTACGACGATGACATAAACTTGATAAATATAAATATGAGAAAAACAAAGAAAAGAGATAAACAAACATGAATGAAACATAGGTGTATCTTTATAATTCACTACGCTATTCTATAACAATAATATTATTATCAATAAATTACTACTAGAAATAAAAAGTCAATACCATATTTTTTTATTTTCCTCACAATGTTCTTATTTTTTCTTTCATAAATGAAATATTAATTATTTTTTTATAAACAAATATTATATGAAATAAGAGTATTCATAATTTCAGACCATTAGAAAACATTGCTTTTGATTATCAAATTTCTGATAAATTTGCTCATTGTTCAAATTCTATTTTGTCAAAAAATATAAAATGAGATATAATCAATCATATCTACTCGTTTTGTACACTATCTAACGGTAATGAGACTGAGCAATCATTTATTCGTTGTGCTAAGGATAGGAAAAAATATTCTTTGACTGACAGATCTTCTCGTCTACACATCTTTGATATGTAAAATATATAAGCGTCTATTTTTGACACTTTGATCGATGAAGGCTTGGATGTATCACTCGAGGGAGATCCTTTCTTGCCTTTCATAATCTGCAACTACACCTAATAACTTCTGTTCATGCATTTTTGTTTCTTGCTTGCAATATATTTTGTAGACTAATACGTATTTCAAAATGAGGCTATAGAATGACAGAGAAAATAAAAATTGTAAGGTAACAACAAAACTATAATGTTTATTTTGTCAAGTTCTTTTGTTATGTATATAGTAATGCATTGTGGATGGTCACACCTTCGTCATCAATGTAAATATCTTTAAGTTATAATCAAGTAACAATTACATTCAACTGTACACTTGCACTACCTGCCTCATTATTGCTATGATAGAGATAAAACCAAAAATCAAGATTGTAAGCGTAGCCAGCGATGATAGAAAACGACTTTTCGATCGATGTGACCCCACTATGACATACGTTACCGTAGGATTGACTCGATGAATGAGATCTGCTATTCGTTATACCGGCCGGTCGAGGATGCACACGAACCAGAATGTCCAAATGTCCATCCAACGAGTGTTGAACTATTCTCAAAATTTTCATTTGTTAGCATTTCAGTCGACATTGAGTTACGTACAAATACATCATCTATATACCAATCATATTGATTGTTTGATGTGGCGGAGGTGAATATGAGCGTTAGAAGTCCTGTTGTAATTGCTGAATACGGGTTGGTAGATTGCGTCCAAGTATTATCTGTCACAGTAGCGCCAGTAAAAGATCCTATTAGAGGCTTTAGAGTTGTCGTTGCTACAAGACAAAGAGAGACAGTACTCATAAGAACTTTATATGCATAAATGGAAGTGATTTTGGACTTGTATTAGTCGATGTTGTTGATGACGTTGCTAAAATTATTTCAAAGATTCTATATCAGTTTCAAAACAAATTTTTCAGTAAACTTTCACAAAAGTTTTTTAAAAATTATCCTCGATGATTTTAATCATAATTTATTATATATAATACTTCAGAGAATGAATGTAAGTAAGATCACAAAAATTGGCAATTAACCAAATATGAGATCGATTTTCCTAGTTGGCCAAACAAAGTACAAAGAAGCCACGTTATCTAGCAAAATCAAGTCAACTTATATTCAAAATAGCATTGAATTCTTCTAAATTTTGATGAGTAGGTGTGCATTAGTCCTAATTCTGACTAGTCGACTGATCCGATTCCATCTGAGCACGCAGTTCGACGGGGTATCATGTGATACTAAGCATCCAGTGAGGCCATCTATAAATGATGGGATGTTCAATATTATTTTTGAAATGCACTATAAATGAGTGGATGGATACAAGTGCCTGTCAGTTGGTGTGTGTGTGTGTGAGTGGATATGGCTAAAGAGAACACCCATACTCAGTCGAATGGTTTCCAGAAACATTCATTTTCCTTTTTTTGCACTCAGGTTTTTACAAATTTCCAGGAAGAAAAATCGTGTTATGGTCGTTTATATCTGTTAGATTTCTCAAAGATGAATATGTGATATTTCTATACGTAGCTCGAAAAAAAATGAGTCATTTGCCCATCAACTGATTGCCAAACTCCAAACCGTGAATTTTCTCACTCAACTTTTACAGACAAAACCTAACGTTTCTTTCTCTACGAACAATGATCCAAATCTAAATTTTATCTTCACGAAAACATATATGGTTAAAGTTTGAGTCAAGTAACATAATATATCGTCAAAATCGCATCAGCTTTGATGATTAATCGCGATTTTCCGGATATTCTTATAAATCACAATTAATCAATAATTATTTAGATAATTGCGAGTCAACCGGTGATTTTGTAAGAAACTTCAACAGTCAATATATATATTTAAAAAAATTAAACATTTTTTCTTTTATTTAGATCAATCTCCACACTAAAATCAGACGTAAATGTTATTCATTGAAATACGCTTTCCCTTCTTTCTTATTTAATATAATTTCTACAAAAATACGAATAGTAAGTATTATTTATATGAATTTTTTTTTTATTCAAATCACTCTCGACAATGAAATCAATAGAAAGTATTATTTATCAAATTTTTCCTTTATTTAGATCAAGATTGACACCAAAATGAAATGTAAATTTTATTTATATAAATAATTTTTTTAAATATTTATAGTATATGGGAAGAAGAAAACCATCTCTCTCGCAATTTACTAGAAATCGTACGAATACAATGATAAATGACGGTTGTAAACATATTGTTCACGATGTGTCGAGACAGTCATAATCTAGATTCAATCAGTACGGCTAGGTTAGATTATTGTAAAAGTCGCTGGAATAATTGCGATTTTCCGTCGAAATTGTAAAGAAATCGAAAAAAAGCTATTTTAAGTGATTTAATCCCCATCTACTTTCACGATTAATGGTCCTCATAAAACGTGATAAAACCGACGATTTTTGCATGGTCAGGACGAACAGAAGAAAATAAAACTAACAGTTTTCGAAACAGCACTGTTTGATCATTTTGATAAGAGTAAGCAAAACTTGCTATCCACAAGTTTTATCAGAGACAAATGGCACATTTATAAAGTGTTTTCTAATCGGTGAAGACTGACCGGTTACAACTCTAATATAAAGTTTGAACTAGATTCAATTTTTTCTTGTCCTGATTTTCTCACAATTTGTGTTGGTTTTCTAGTTGGTTCTTTTACATGCAGAATTTCATTCTATTTAGAATGGTACCATTTTCCATAGAAGCCACCGAACAGGACAAATATTTTCATAACAGAATGTTGAATAGATTGATATATAATGATTTTACTAACAAGAAAAAGATAGAAATAAAAACTCTAATAGGAAACTATGAACATGAATCGATTTTTTTTCTAAGAAAAAATAAAAAAATCATGAAAACTCATCGGTATTGGGCTTGTCCTCATGTTCATTAGCGACATCTGACATGCATTATTATTTTTGTAGTCGTAGTAACGAAACGGATGACGACGGAATATGTCAAAGTCATATAGCCGTAAATGCGATTACATTCTTCTTTTTTTTTCTATTTACTTTTGCAATGGGTGATATAGTTGGAAGTTGGCAAGTTGCGCTCTCAGATGGTATTCATAAAGTAGAATTTGAACAGTAACTAAAAAAAAGACGTTTTTTTGTTTTCATAATTTCTATGTCTTAATTCTTATCACTTTAGTGGTACAACATCCGGTAAACGTATAGTTCGTGTTGATAATAAAGAAGTTCTTCGTCATGATTGGCTTTTTAAACTTGTTGGTAGAGAAACTTTTAAAATTGGTAAACATCAATGTACTATTCATATTGATGCTGTTAGTGGTTTTGCATATGAATATTCACTTGATGTTGATGGAAAACCATTAGAAAAATTTAGTGAAAATCGTTCTAAAATAAGTCGAGCATGGACATTGAAACTTGATGGAGTAGATTATCGTGTTGTTTTAGAAAAAGATACACTTGATATATGGGTTAATGGTCAACGTATTGACGCTGAAGCTGATTTTACCGATTATGGAACAGAAACAGTTTTTGAAATTAGTGGTCATCCAGCTATTTTGAAAGCTGTTTCATCTGGTCATCATCGTTTGGGGATTAATCATAGTTTATTTGTTGATGGATGTGAAATTCCGCAAGCAAATGAATAAGAGAATAAATTCTTTTTATTTTATAATATATTCATATGTTTATATTTAAAAATTCATAAATGTTGTCAATGTATTTTATTTTTCAGATTTGATATTAAAATAATTTCAAAAAACCAAATGTATGAGAAATATTGCATCAGTATATATAAAATTGATACTGACCGTTTTTTTGTAACTCATAATCAAACAAAAAAAAATACTTGCATATTGCATGCCTAGCTAAGGTAAAATAATAGATATAACTTATACTAGTAAATAATTTTTCAAAGAAATCTATAATAAATATGAAAATCACAAATTTCATTTCGAATTAAACATGTAAAGATATATATATATGTATTTAATGTAGTCGAGAACAGATGATAAAAATGATTATAAAAGAGTAATAACAAAAAAAAAACTATACATGCTTGAAATAAATAATTTATTATTAAAGTGTATTTAAGTAGGTTTAAATTCTTTATGGTCATTTTACTAGTCGACGATGAATATTGTCATCTTATACTTTTTGAAAAAAATTAAAAAGATTTTTTTCTCCAATAAAATATCTAAATGATTTATAAATTTATCAGATTGACATTTTGTGATGTGTTGACTTTTTAAAATACTGTTAATTATTTTCTTGTAGTTTTCTACGTTTAAATTTTTCTATATATCAATAATTTTTTGTTTGACATCTTTGTATTTACTTAAATCTTGTCGAATGATACTTCACAAGTTTCCTATTGACTAAATGCCATCTATTTCCCTTTGAAATACTATAATAGTTGTCAGAAAGATAGATCCAAGCAACTGGCATATTAGCGAATAAATTGAAAACAGTAAACTTCATAAAATAAGACTGTCAATATGATGAATATTATTCCATTAAAATGATAAGTCTGATACAAAAAAATTTTCGGTGAGTAAAAGACATACAACTATTATAAAAAGAAAGTATTTTATTGTTCTGAAAAAATATGAGATAAAAATATTCATTCAAGATGAGTAAAATGACTATAATATTGTACTATATTTACGCATCTCGAAGTATCTTTTTTTTAAATGATAGTTCGGATCTTTTTCTACAAAATTACATATTTCGACCAATTAATCATATAAAGATTTGTCATAAATATCATCGATTTACTGAGAGGAATCGAAGCTTTTCCATCAGCCTTTATTAATTAATTTATTACAGATCTTGTTGTAAAAGAAGTTTAAAATCAAAATTCCCATAGCAATATTTTCGTTTCTATTTATAGGAGTCAAAATTTTCACTCATAATTCTCTAAACTTCATTTATTTTGAATAAGTCTAATTATTTACCTTGTCTTTTTTTTTTTAGCATTGATCAAACAAATTCATTATTATGGTTTAATTTTCATTCTATATTAGTAACTCCAAGCAGATTGATGGAGATTCTCAAAAGCAACTATTTTATTGCCGTTATGCCATACTATAACAATAAATAGCAATGATTGCAAGCGATCATAGAAATTAATATAAAAATTTGGCAAACTTTAGTAAACCAGTAAAGTATGCATTATTATATAAAGTAAATGACTACTAATGAAAAAATAAGGAGATTTTTATTGCCACTATTTTTTTTTTGTTACTTGTCACCTATATAAATATGATCTTTGAATAACTAATTGGATCATAAGCTCTTATACGAAGTACAGTTTTATGATATACAATTTCAAATTATTTCTGAGATTCAATCGCAATATGATTAATCATCACATTTGATGTAACGGCGCTATAGTGTATAAAAGAGACATCACACCATGTGTTGATGACGTTAGCATGCAGAAAATATGCACGAAAAAGAACGATATAAATATGGATGCTCTTAGTGCAGCCAACCACATGAGTCTTTCTTCCTATAAAACATAGGTTATGTCAAACTTGCAAAGTACATACTTGAGTGTGTACAATTTTTTTTGTCCTTTAACGTAAAAAGAATAAAGTCTAGTACAAAATCATTATAAAATGTTTTTTTTTCCAGGAAGAAACAGATTATGACCACTAAACATAATTTACTATCTCAATTCAAGGAACAATTAACAGGTCAGTTGTATGTACTATCATTGATCAATTTCTTTTTTTTTTAAATATATATTTAGAAGCAGCTAAAAGTTTCATTCGTCAAGAGCGATCATTTCAAAAAACTCGTAATGAGAAAATCACAGATTTAAATAAACTTCAACCCGGTGATCATGTTAGTTTTTATAAAACGGATTTCTATTATGCTCATCATGGTATTGTCTGTGAAGCACGTACAAATTATCTTCGTGTTATACATTATTTTAATACATTCGAAAATGCACGAACTGCTTTAATGAAAGGTTCAGTTTATATAGCTGCAATAATTGAAAGTGAATGGCCAGTTAATATAAAAAGTACAAGTGAAGATGTTTATTTACATCATTATGATAATATTCCATGTTTTTCAAATGAAGAAACATTAAAACGAGCTTTTTCACAACTTGGTAAACGTGGATATTCATTATTAGGAAATAATTGTGAACATTGGGCTCGATGGTGTCGAACAGGCGAACATTATTCTGAACAAGTATATAAACTTCGTGGATTAATGAAAGAAAAATCTACAACATTATTAATTATTGATCCAACAGCTTTACTTGTTAAAGATGTTGCTATGGTTGGTGTACGAACATTTGGACAATTTTTAAGTGCTGTTGGATCAGGTGTTATATTAACAGCTGTAGAAAGTATATCAGCATTTATTGATATAAAAAAGAAAAAAAATGAAAGAAAAAAAGGAACTTTAAGTGATGTTGCACTTAAGAAATATGTTGTTCGACGAATTACATCAGCATCAACAACGGTAAGTTTATTTATATTTACAAAAACAAAGCAAACATAAGTTTATTTATATTAATTTAATAGGTTGTTGGTGGTACAGCGGGCACTATTGTTGGTACAATACTTATTCCAGTTCCAATACTTGGTACTTTTGCTGGCGGATTTCTTGGTAGTGTTGGTGGAAAATTTATTGGTGGAATATATGGAATTGCTTTGTCAAAAATTCTTGAAGTTTACGAAAAAACTAAAGAATCAAAAATAAAAAAAATGTCTGCGGTTCCACAATTAATGAAAAATTTGTCACCTGAAAGTGAAATTATTCGTGGTTTAATAGCAGTGGTACTTGAACGTGAAGAAGAAAAACAGATTTCAAATGTTGTTGAAGAAGCTATGAATTCAGATTCTTCAAAACTTTATCCGTCATTAGAAGAATTTACATGTAATAATCCAAATATAACACCAGAAAAATGTCAAGCAGCAGCACGATTAACAACTACATTATTTACGGATTCAAATTCATTTGATTATTTTATATTAACACCAATACCAGATGATAATGCACCAGAAGAATTTGCTTCATCAACTGATTTATTATTACTTCGATGGCCTATAGGAACAATAAAACCATGGGAATCCAACGGAGAACAAGTTTTAGATATTGATGATTCAAATTTAAATGAATAGTGATTTAACTGTTTCGAATTAATTAAGTGTTGTCAGATTTATTTTTATATGTGTACCAAAAAATTATCTATTCACTATATAAACGATATATGTTAAATTACTATCGTTGAGATTTATTTTTGTCTGTAACAGTTTAAACAATATCATATATACGTATATATATATATTTTTATATTTTAATCAATAATAATTAAACTTACTTTAAATTTATTGTATAGAACATCAGACGTGCTTTGAACACTATGTATCGACTAATATTTCTAACCTAATAACGAATGATCGGAAAGTTCTTAGACAAAATTTTTCTTCATTTTTGACTCGCTAGGAAGTATTTCCGGTGAGTCTAGACCAGAATTTTGTATTCATTTCGAATATAGGATTAGAAATGTTGTCTGAGAATAGTGAAATAATCTATGAAAAATTCCAAAAATTTGTTTGGACAGAAAATTTTTGAATTTTCACTATTACGATTTGAATTTAAAAGTTAGAATCTTTGTTAAATACATCACCTTGTAGATCAGAAACTAACTAACAAAATACACTATATAGAAATTTTTTGTTTTTCGATAAAGCACTTCAATTTCCGTTTTTCTAAATATTCATTTTTTGAAAAATTGACAACCGTTTTACATTTAATGAAGCTTTTGAAAAATCCTTGTAGTCTCACTTGGATAAAAGCAACAGCTTAGTTCAATATCACATTTTGTAGAGAATTGTTCGTTCTACAAAACAATCGAGTCCAACAATTTTTATCATGTTCGAAAAGGGACTTACAGGATATACAAAAATCTGTTGAATCACCATTAAAAACAATTTTTCAGATTTTTCACAAAGTTCCTCAGAACTCTTCAACAAAATTTCTAAGTCTATATTGAAAAAGAGCACAGAATTCTCGTCATAATTCGCCGAAAATACTTTCTAGTGAGCCAAAAGTGAACGAATATCTTGTGAAGGATAGTGGAAAATGTTAAAAAGGAAAACGTCGAAACGAAAAATTCAAAGAGGAAAATATCGAAAAGGAAAATGTTGAAAGAGAAAACCTCGAAAATACAAATGTCGAAATAAGAAGGAGCAAACACATGAGAAATGAAAATGCCGAATTATTTAAAATGTGTCAGTACAAAATTCAATTCTTTTTGTTTGTATTGGTCACTCGTCGACCAGCGCATTTTATTTTCCTTCGAATAAAGAAAATGTTTAACAATAAATAGATATATCATCAAAATTATCTCAAACACAGCCTCTGAAAAGAGTTCATTAAAAATGCAGCAATTTGAGATAATATTGGCTACATCAAGCAAAGATAAACCATTAATAATATATGGTAATTACTTATTCAGATGCAACAAAACAATAGCCTCTAAAATATATTGAGTGTGTAGTGAAAAAAATTGTGGTTTATCATCTATCACAAGAATAGAGCAATCATTTCAATTTCGTCCATTTTAGTCGTTTAAGTTTTTGACATTTTTCTCGTTCGATATTTTCCTCATCGACATTTTCCTCATCGACATTTTCCTCTTCGACATTTTCCTCTCTTAATTTTTTTCTACGTTTTCCTCTTTCGACGTTTTCCTTTTCGGCATTTTCCACTAAGATCATCTTGTGTAAGTATTCTCCGATCACTCATTTTTCCATATAAGAAGATGATAGATAAATCAATATGAAAGTTCCAAAATATAAATGTACTTTATTTTCAATGGACAAAAAAAAGGAATTGTAGTTGTTTTGATTTAATTCATCGATGTAGTTCACCGTATGTTCTTTAATCATGCTTTTCTCTATAGTTTATCTTTAGAAATAAAGATTAATTTGTGCATCAATGTGAATGTACCCGAACAGATTTTCATCGGCAATGCCATACAGTTATTCTCCATAGACTGTTGTCCTATTTTGTATTAATTACTTTTCATTGATTACACTAAAATGTCTTCGCAGACCATGTCTAATAGAATAGCTGATTGTTTTTAATGTTGAAAGCTATTAGAAAGGAAGATGAAATTTCCGGAATTATTTGGACTTCCTAAATGCACTTAATTTCGCTCGTTCTGAAAAGCCAATTCGCTATCAATTGAGACAATATCTTTGTTGAGCTATATATTACAATAAAGTAAATACGTAGAGCTAATTAATGTATTAGTCTAATCACCATAAAGTAGAACAAAGAGTTCAAAAAAAAAGAATTCAAATAGAAAACTGAGCACAAAGCATCAGGAAAATAAAAGGTGGAGGAGTAACAAAAAATAAAATAAAAATAAGTGCATGTCAGACATGCATTCTAAGACAAAGGTAGGACATTTATCTAACTATTTGATGTTTGAAATATTTGGTGTTACTACATCAAAGATCAATAGTGTATGACAATTCTATCTTTTGTTTTTATCAAAAATTACATTAATATACTATTTATAAGAAGAGAATTTTCTATTTCAAAAATGGTTTTTTCTCTCTTCCGTTATATTCATCAAACAACATATTATAATTGAGATACAAATCATGATTCATGTGTATTTTACAGGAAATGAATTTTTAGAGAACTATAATATAAATTGTGATAGTGTTTTTGAATTTCTTTTCTTTCTTTTTTTTGCTAGAAAATACATCGTATTTTTCAGCTATTGAAATATTATAACACAATAATGTCTTCAAGAAATCTTTTTGTCTTACTCTTTACTGTTGTATTGTCAATCAACATCAGTAATATGGAAGCTTATCCATCAGATGATGATGATCAAATACAAATGGATCATCTTGACGAAAGTATTGAACATAAGCATCCATATAGCATTCAACGACTCCAAACATTACTCGCATCAATAGCAGTTCCAAATGATGAAAGTGATATGAAGGATTATTCACCGATTGATCATATAATTAATACTCGAGTAGCAGCATATCGTCGTCCAGGACTCATTCGTTTAAAAAGAAGTGATTGAAATAAAAGAAAATATGTTGTCCGTCGTTGAATAATTTTATCATTATTTAAATAAAACTAAACAACATTTAATTTTGATCATATAACAAATCAATTTTTTTAATATATTAATGCACTAATAATCTTTTTTTATTCATTGAATAAAACAAGATTATAAAATATTTCTTTTTCTTCTTTTCTTATTCATCATCAAATGTTTTAAATAGCTTTCTACTTTCATGTTTTGAAAATTTTTCCCAGTAAAATTAATACTATCAGTTTTATGACTTTGTATGCTGATTTAACAATGAAACTTAAATAAAATTCTCATTGAATTATTAATTTCTTTTGTCTTTTTATTTTTCTAATTTTGATTACACGACGTTTCACATTATTTATATGTTTCTGAGTACATGAAATTTTGCAATAAATTCATGAATCTATCAAATAAGAACAATACAAAGGACATTTTTCTGTTTATATATCTCGCAGTTTTGAAGAAGAAATAGTAGTTGTGAATGATCATGCTACCTACTCGATAATGCAAAAATCAAGTATTTGATGTTTGAGAAAAACAGTTTTATTGTTACAACAGGTATCAATAGATATAAAAATTGAATTCTTAATCAATTGATTGTGCTTTTCACTATAAATAAATCATTATCACAATGATTAATATATTAATTTTGAATTACGGAAGCGTTGTCAACAGTATCAATATTTTTTTTCATTCATGATACATTTCAACTAGAAATCAAATACAGTTTTCGTAACAATAAGTCTTAATATGCTTGCATGATATCTATTCGTAAAAATTTCTAACAGAACATTAGAGAATATGACTAAACATTGCCTAAGGGTAAATAATTGAAGGTCTTTTGTTAAATTCTAAAACATTATGTTGAATCAAATCGGAAATTAGAAAAGAAAAGGCAATTCTTAGAAAATCATATATCAATAAGAGATTTTGTCAAAAGTAATTCTATATAAAATAAAAATATCTTTGAATATTTGATGATATAAGTTGTATAGTTTAAATTTCATTAAATATAATTGAGGAAAGTTCATTCAATTTATTTGAATGAATAGATGATGATATTTTAAATAAAATAAATTTTAAAATCAACTCATTTTTGTTCAAACGTTATCTTGCATTATCAACCTTTATCCATAGATCTAACTTTTCTGAGTATTAATGAAACATTTTCCAACCCATTTCAAATGTCATTCAACTCGAAGATATTATTAATCAATTCGATCTTCAAATTCTTCATTCGTGCAATTCCACGCTGAGCAGTGTTTTTTTGAAAAACCTTCTATAAAAGGATAAAATACCATTTCGATCTGCTCACTCTCGCTCACTATCAGTCAAATTTTCACAAGAAAATATTTTTGAAGCTAGAATCCAGAGGATCTACTGTCAAGAGAAAAGAAAAAGTGTAGTATTTTCGATATCGAGCTTTAACTCTAACTTTTACACTTAAGGCTGATCTTTGATCTGTAGAATGAATGAAAATGATTCCAAATTAGATATATTGATTTTTCTTGTGATAATTTGACTGATAGTAAGCCGATTGATATGGTGTTTGATTCTTTTATCAAAAGTTTTTTTTTTTAGAAAAAAACCGCTCAGTGTAGGGTTTCATGAATAAACAACTTGATGATTGATCGATTGATAATATCTTCGAGTTCGTTGTTACGTGAATATGATAATATATGATCAGATTGAAAGGATAAATATTATTACATAGTCTATGTATTTCTTCTTTGAAATATAACGATGCCATGCACAGTATACTCATCCACACAGAAATAGAATATACGTATAGAGAAAACGATACTTAATAGAATGAAAAACACACGAAAGAGCGACATAAGAACGAAAAAGGAATTGAACATCGTACAAAAAAAAACAATTGAGAGAAGAAAACATGTTGGAATTAGCTCGACCGACACACTGTACTATGTAAAAATAGTCTTCCAAAGACAGAAATTCTATTTTTGTTCAATCCTAAGTAGTTTAACTAGCATGCTACAATAGACGAATTGGTTTGAGATGCTTACGTTTAGTTCGTACTTTTTTGGATTTATCGAATTCTCGCGTGACGTACAGTTATTTTAATTACAGTCAAACACGGAAGTATCGAGGTTTTCGAAATCAGATAGAAGAAGTTACTTGAAGATACTGATACTCAAGGTTATTTCTATACGGATTTAACAATAGCACATATTAAGCTTACGTTTGCCAACAGTGTACGACAGAAGTCCAAAAACAAAATTTCCAAGCAAACAAGACGAGATAGAAGTTTTGATTTTTCCAAAGTATGTATAAAGAATGTGTATTATAAAAGAGTCATATATAGTTCTCTTGTGTTGTGTTACAATACAAGTGATACTATCTTCTAGTGGATATGAGTTATTCTTATTGACAATTAAGATCTCAAAAGAAAAGAATTTCAAAGAGAATCATGACAATGTACCAAATTCGAAAGACATTCACGTTAGGAATAATTGAAACAGATGAAAACACAAAAATCACGAATGTAAGCAGATCCATGAACATGTAGTTGACAGGTCAAAATTTTGTCATGAAAGAAAATCAGTAGAAAAATTTGATCCAATGGAAAGATAAAATCGTGGGAGGTCAGTTAGGAGAAATTCTAAACATACGTTTACGAAGGGCATCAAAATCTGATTCTAATTGACAACTTTTGATTTACTTCAACGATATATAAGTAACTGAAAATTGAACTAACATTTTTTTACATATAAATTAGAAAAGATTTTCTCCATTTCATTGATATATTTGTCAGAAAATGACATTCCATCAACTAATGAAAAACCTAAAACAAATGACGTGTTCAACAAAATGTTATTGTTTCTTTCCTGCCGAGAAAAAAATAATAAAATAGCAAAGAACAATTCATTTCTTAATTTGTCATCTTCCTCTGGTAGTTTTTTTTTTTTTGTTCATTTATTAATTCGAAAACAAAATATACAATTCTAACACAAAGAAAATAGAGCAATCATTTAAGCAGACAATGAGAAACAGGATAAGAGTTTCTCTCTCTTTTTTTTCTACAAAGAAATATTTGTTAAACAAAAAGAAAAATATCTATGTAGAAAAATAATATTCTAGAATCAATTTAAGATAAAATAATTATTTCAATATGTTATGTGAAGACAACCGAGGTTTTTCACCAAAAATAGCTGGAAACGTTTTCCCTTCCGGAAATTGAGCTTGATGTTCTTCAAGTAATTGATTTTTTATTAAACAACATTCTCGAAACTAAAAAGAAAACCATATTAAATTAAATTATATCTTTAATCATCTAATGAGAGAACTTTCTGACTAAGTTATCGAATTTTTAATACGTCTATATAATAGACACTCCAGATTTTCGAAAAGCTCGTATTTTTCGAGCTATAGTCTGCAACTTTGCGCATAGAGAAAACTCAATTAGTGGTTAGCTTTCACAAAAAAAGCTCTTCAAGATATGAATGTTTTAAAAAATAATCGTTGAAATCGAAAGGCAACATCCGAGAAAGTCTTCATCGTAAGTCGACATACTTTAATTGCTTTGTGTAACATTTGTTTTGTATCAAGTGGTACATTAAGTTGTTCAACGCAATCATTATAATTAAATATTGACGTCATTCGACCAGATGAATCAATTAGTTTAATCTCTAATGGAGAATCAAGATGTTCCAGATTTTTTCGATAAACAGAAATTTTCGTTCCATTTATGTGAGTAAACTAAAAGCAAAAAATATTCATTATAAGTTTTATTCATAGAATTTTCTTATGATTAATAAGATTATTCTGATCGTTTATGTGATCCCATGTGACTTGAACCGGATTAAAACCGTCGGTAGACCGTTCGATAAAATGTGGGCTCTACCAGGGTGTGGGTGTAAGACTTTTGTCTTCACCCACATTCTATCTAGGTTTCATAAGAAAATGAGTTTTCCAGCCGAACTCAACGCTAAACTAGGAGTTATATCTCCTCAATTGAATTGTGTAAAAATGAATTATTAACTATACATCACTGACATTCAATCTAGAGCCTTGCAGCAGTATTCTTTAGTTTGTATCATTCATTACAGTAATGATATGCAGAAATTTGAATTATCCAGAAATCGGAATTTTTCATACCCTCAAAAAACACAATAGATTAGGAAGACTGTACCAATACCGTATATAAACATAGTGGCTAATGTCTACGTGACACTTAGTAAGTCGAGAATGTAAGCAGCTATCGATCTGTGATTTTCAACCATTGACAAAGTAGACATGGAGATGTCTTTTTTCATGGATAATATATAGGATAAAATCATTTTGAAACCAATGATTTCCGTAAAATATTGAAAAAAACCGTATGAAAAAACTCTGTCATTTCAATGAAATTTTAGTAACAGACAAATGTGCTTAATAATTAACACAATTTCATATTATTCGATCGGACAGATACATAATTTTATTTGCTCAGCACTAGGATGCCAGAAGATAACCATTCAAATTGTTTCTAGAGCTATAGATCTCAAACCTCAGTATGTAAGATGAAAAATTTCATCAAAATGACAGGCTAGTTTCATACATTTTTTCAATGTTTTTCGAAAATCATTACTCCCAAAACTGACTTTATCTTATTCATTCTCTGTGGAAAAAAAAACATTCCTATGTCTTTTATTTCAATTGACAAAAATTGTAGATCGCTAGCTGCTTGTATTCTTGATTTATTCAACTTTTAATCGAGTACATCTAAGTCTCGTGCCAATATTAGTCAAACAAAAACTAAAAATAATCTTCATTCATTATTTTGAAATAATTTTTCCATTTCATAGAAAAATCTATTCAATCTTTTGTTGTTTCATTGGATCAATATTTTATTTATCAAAAATAACAAAAAACCCTTACATCGAATTCAATTGATGTTTCCATTAGACGACATTTACCATCATTTGTATACATAATTATCTTACATCGAAGTGAACGAATTATATTCACAAATCTATTATAAAATATTCAAATTTTGTTTTTATCTTAAATATCAATTTACTTCCATGCTCGACGATATTTATTATGAAATTGTTCAGGTAATGTTTCAAATGTATATTGTTCATAGTTGATCGGTAATGGAAGTGGACCTTCACTTTCAATATATGAATTATATTGTCTTCGATCTGGTCGATAATAAATAATCTTTTGAAAATAAAAAAATAAAACAAAATAAAAAAAATTGAAAAAAAAAAATCTACAAACAATTTAACCTTTTGTCCATCGGATGATACTCGAAAGACATCGACTATTCGTTTTGAACCAGTTTTAATTTCAACAAGATGTTGAATAACAACTTCTCCATCATCCAATACATCCATCTAAATATTTATTCTATTTAATAAATCGAATAAATCTATAACCTACAATATCACTTTTTGTTATAACATGTCGACGATCAAGACGTTGTGTATTTAATGGAGTTAATTTTTCATGAATAGATTTACGTTGACTTATATGATTTATATTACTTAAATTATTATAACTTAATACTGATGATGATGAAGCATTTCTAAATAATAATAGATAATAATTAGATTAATTATTTTCAAAACAAAACAATTAACTTACATCTTTTGATTTTTATTTATGACTAATGGTGGTAAAGAATTTAATGTTGTTGGTCCTCTTGATAATCTAAATTTAATCAAAAATCTTTAAAAATAAAAGTAAAATGTTTTTCTTTTTTACATTGATTCATTTGTTTGCTGTCGACTTGATATTGATGTATCAAAATATCCACTATCACTTCTTAATGACTATTAAATAAAGTTAATTTTCAATAGAAAAAAAAATTATAAAAATCCTTTTTTTTTGTTTTTTACATACAGTACAACTATTTCTTGATGAATTTATTCGATCATTCATTAGACGTTTTAATAAAAATGGATGATTACGAATTTGTATTAATGTTAAACGTTTTTTAGTATCTTTTTGTAAAATTCTATTAATTAAATCTTTTGCTTCATGGCTTAAACCTTCAGGTAAAACATATCGAACATTTGCAACTCGTTTTAATGTTGAAAGAACATCTAAAAACAAAAGAATAAAAATTTTTCTTTTAATTTTTAATAATAAAATAAATAAATGAATTAACCTTGATCATCAAATGGTGGTTTCCCAACTAAACATTGATATATCAATGCACCTAATGACCATATATCAGCTTCAAAACTATGTGTTTTACGTGTTGCTATTTCGGGTGCAAGAAAATTTGGTGTACCAACCATTGTAAAATTTGTTTGTTCATGTGTAACTAATTGTTTTGCTAAACCAAAATCAGCTATTTTCTTAACAAAAAAAAGAAAGAATATAAAAATATATTATTAAGATGCAAAGTACTACAGTAGTTAGTCACAAGTTTTTCCTTTTCTTTCTTCACATATAACTCAAAATTGCTACTTTATATCGCAATGATCTAAAGATCGCTTCAAACTTTGTTACAAACTTTCGTTCGTTCCCAATTCGCTTTTTTCAATTATCACAAAACTATGCTTTGTTTCCTAATAATCGATATGTGATGTATAGAATTAAACTCATCGTCCTATGACATAGAAACATGTGTTTTTTTGTTTGCTAAATTTGACTAATTAAAAAAGTTTTTGTAATCTTATAAGCGATAAGTTCGAATTGGGGATATGCTACGCACCATGGGTTTAGCTTATGTGTGATGCTAGTTTTAATTTTATTTATTTATTGAATACATACAACATTATTTTCTTTTGTTAAAAGTAAATTATGTAATTTAAGATCACGATGAAGAATTTGATGAGAATGTAAATATTCAATACCAGTTACTATTTGTTTTATATAATGACGTGCTTTAAATAAAAATATAATATAAAAACAAAAAAAAATTTAAGAATAATTTATATAATTTTACTTTCATCTTCAGTAAATTGTTGACGAATATTTAAATATTTTTGCATATCTGTTGCACATAAATCAAGTATAAGATAAATATTTGTATCATCTTCAAATACTTCAAGTAACTAAAGAAAATATTGTAGAAAATTATTTTTGCAATAGTCAATCAAAATTTAAATAATAATATCAATGCCTATATGACCTTATTTCGTTAGTTAGCAAAACTCGAAAGTCTATTAGATGTAATATAAAAATTGCAATTTTATGAATGAACTTTCGTTCTCAAGCACATCACAATTTCTAAAAAAAAGCAAAAATTGTTCATCAACTCTTCATGTCGGCTCTTACGAACTGTTAAAATACCAATCGCTGCATCACTATACTTTCGCTTTCTAACAGGATGCGTAAAAATAAATGTCCCTCTAAGTATTTTCTCAATATCGTTGTTACGGTTTATCACCTAAATAATACTGTGAGACTTCAATATGGTTAGTTTTCAAAAGTTGTTTTTTCTTTTTAAGAACAATTCAACATTTTCTTTTTAGCTTTGCACAAATATAACAGCATGATAGGATATGTTCAAGAGTGTAATTAACGAGGAAACATAGCAAACTGTCAGACACTACTGATAAATAATTATGAAAGTTTTAATGAAATTTTCATTGAGAGCAGAACATTGCCGAAAAATTCAAAATAAAAAGTTTCGATCTGAAATTTAGTCTATAGGCATGTTTGATAGTCAAGAGATTGCTTTGAAAATTTCAACGAAAACGAATACATCTTTCTCAAGATCATCAATTTTTAAGTAGACTCGATTATTGTATTCTCCTATGATAAATCGTTGCTCTTTTGGAAAAGGAATATTTCGAGAAAGACATGTTCATTTTCGATGAATCTTTCAGAACTGTCTAATGACTATCAAACATACCTCTAGGCTAAATTTCAGGTCGAAACTCTTTGTTTTGGATTTTTTGACAATGTCTTACTCTCAATAAAAATTTCATAAAAACGTTCATAACTCTTTATCAGTAGGTTATGGGTCCGAATCTTTTTAAGTTTGTCTTAGTCTCACCGAAACCAACTCGTAGCCATAATATGAAGTCAAACAGCATCTGACAACTGAGTATGTTCTCTCTTAAGTACGTTCTTCCTCATGATGTACACTGAAATTCGTTTCAATCAAATTTTTTTTTGACACAAATTCAAAATTGAGTCAAAACAAAACATGTAAAAATTTGCTTGGTTTTTGTAATGTACTCGAGCAAAGAGCTCTATTCAAATTCTGGCGTTTCAGTTTGATACATCTTTCATTTCTCTTAAAATTCAAATAACGTTGAATTATATTGACTCATCTTTTTTGCATCAATTAATACAAATTTTTCTGCGATTCTCAAAACTGCTGATTCGAAACCATTATTTTGATTAAAATTTGGAAAAAAAAGAAATAATTCATTTACATGACAAGTATTGATACAAAAGTTTTTATTATCCTGATTACAAGACTACTATCTATTTCTTCTGTTAATTTAAAACTCGTACAACTGGATTTAAACAGACTGGTTTTTAGCATATATAAACATTGGTCATATTGAAGTCTCACTGTATTATTTATTGCTTAACATCTTGTAGCTAAATTCAATCATGAATCTTTTTTTTTTTTGAAAAAAAAAAAGTTTAAACCTTGGTGACGACATTGTGATAATCAAGATTATACACAATCGACCTATTTCGTTTATCATTGTATTTAAATGATTGAAATTTATTTTCTGTTTTTCCAAAATTTTATTTCTTACAAACCTGTACAATAGCTGAATTACGTAAACGATAATGTATTTGAACTTCTGCATTAATACGTGCTTGTGCATTTTTTAATTTTAATTGTTGTTTATCCATCTAAAATAATTTTTTTTTGTCTTCATATATCTAATTTCAAAAGAATTGTATACATACAATTTTAATAGCTACATCAAGTCTATCACATAGACGAATACCTCGATAGACTTTAGCAAAACCACCGGTACCAATTAATTCAAATTTATCATAATTCTAAATATGATAATAGATTAGAATAAAATAAAATTCTTCAAAAAAAAAGAGAAAAATATTTACTTTGATAGAATCAAGATTCATACATTTATCACATGAATGTGGAATCCATTCAGCTGCACTTACAGCCATGATTTATGTTCTAAATTAACACATAATAATGTCATTAAAGTAGAAATAGTTCTTTTTTTTTTCTAACATCGAAAGACCATCAGTGATTTTTTGTTTCTCTCAATTAATCAAACTGTTCTTTTACCAAATTTTTTTTTCATTCATCCGACAGATGACTTTATTAAATAAGAAAAACGAAAACTTCGATAATAATTTGGCCATGGATATTCGCTATTTATTAAACTGATTATAAATCAGTTCTATTTTAATCAAATGCATTGTGTAGATATCCTATTTCGAATCTTTCTGTATGTATGTTAGGAAATGGAAAAAAGAAAAAATGACTCCTAAAGTATCAAAAGACAAAAAAACTAATTCAATTGACATCTCTGAATGTTCATTCGTTTAATGATGTAACTCATTGTTTCCCACATTTTTTTTCTGATAATGAAACCATTCCCAAAAAACCGAACAAAATCAGTAAAAGAAACAATTTTTAAATAAAATATTTTTTTTCTAATATTAAATTAATATAAAATTCTCGAAATTTTAAATATTAGAAAAAAAATCCAAGAGCGCCCTCTATTTCTTCTTTTACCTCGTTCGTTAATTTTTATAAACGAGTTTTGTCTCTATTTGCTGGCTTGTTGTTTATTGTTTGTTTCAATCAATGATCAGTTAGATAAAGAATATCGATAAATTTATTTCTTTAGATTTCGAGTGAAAAACAAAACAAAACAATAATAATGAATTTACATAATGATAAAGAACTCAGCGATCTACTCGATCTCAATGCGGTAAATCAATAAAATATGAAAAAACCAAAAAAAAAAAGAAGAAAATGATTTTTTTTCTTTAAAAGGTGAAACATCGAAGTCGTTTTCCAAATAGTATTTTAAATTCATCATCTCGTCATCCTCTACCGGTATCTGTTATTTTTCATATCTATATATTTTTTAATAATGTTGCTCATTAGATGTTATGTCCAACTATCCCTTATCCCAGTGGTACACATATTCCACATCCTTCGACAAATCCTGAAATAATTTATAGTGGTGTGAATAAAGGTTATTTCTAAATTTTTATTTGATTTAAATCTTTTATTTAAATATTTGTATCTGTAGATTATTGGAATAATTGTCCACCATCAACAACTTATGATGATAGAGTTTGTTTTTATTTCGAATAAAGAAAAGACATTTTGTAATATTTGATTCTTTTTCTATTTTTTGTAATAGATGTATGATGGTAATTATAGCAATCGAGATCTTCTTCATCCATTTATTACATCAGAACCATTGAATAGTATTTCATCAAATCCGGTAAGATAATCACGAAAAAATAAAAGATAAAATGATATTGTTTTTTTTTAGACTTCACGAACATCAACTAATGATTTGACATATTCAGGTTTATAAATAATGCATCATTTGTTTATATATTCTTTTTTTTTGCTTTTTTTTGTTTCTTATAGAAAAATTTGATGAAAAAACTCGTCGATCAACAAATGTAAGCGACAACGCATTTAGTTTATGTAATAGAATATACGTCAAATGTCTAACCACTCTTTTTAATTGTTAAACATTTAGTTAAATTAATGACGAATTAGATATTTATTGCTTGTCGTACACATGAGAGCGATCTGGTCAAAATCAAACGAACATTTTGCATAGTTTATTTGAAGAGAAAATTAAAACAAAAAAAAAAAAAGAATTTACTTGTCCAAGAATGAGATAAAAAATAGTATCGAACATGAAAATGATTTTATTTTTAAAATGAATTGTATTTGAAAACAAAAAGAAAAAAGCGATTTTTTTTTTTTAATCATATATCTTTATTTTTCTTCTTTTTTTTTGACTTCTGTTTTTGACATTGGATGTTGACGTGTGAGTAATTGATATAATTATTTGCTGTCTCTGTTTCTGACATGACAACATCTTTCTTCTGTCAGAAGATAGATGGAGAACAACTTTGTTAATTCACTGGATGATAAATTAAGATGAATGAAGAGACAATGAAAATAAATTGTTTTCTTTTTTTCTTTTTTTTTGAAAATTTAAATAAGAACTCCTTCCGGTTCACTTAGAACATCGTTTATTTCTCATCTTTTCTTTTTTTCCTTTCTTTCTTTATTCTTCGTATTTTCTATTGAAGAAGGTATGTGCACCAGCTGGTCGGGTGACATGAATATATAGTGAACGAATGAATTTCAAGAGAATAAGAGAAGTTCGCTTCGTCTATCTTCTATATACAATAGGCTCGATTGTATGTGTATTATTTGACCGGGGTCGTGTATGTGATAAAATTAATAGTCGTGTTTATCTGCATTCGATGGCACACGAACGAGCTTTCCAGCTGCGCTACGAGCTTTCTTCTTTGTAAACATCATATACGCATTGCGGTAAATGCAAAAGGGACAAACAATGTAATAAGCGTTAGTAGTAGTGATATTGGTCTCTTTCCCTCTCTCTCTCTCTCTCTCTTCTTTGCTTGAAGATGTCGTGAGATATGATAATAGATATTCGATTGTTACTACTGTTTGTTTCCGACAATGATAAATGAGTAAAAAAAGAAAGAAAAAAAAAAGAAGCGCTAATCGACTTTGTGCATATATACAAAAGAAAGAAGCTTGTGTAATAATTATTCGACGACATAAACATAGATAATAAAGACAGAAGTCTAATGAGAAATGTAGCTTGAGGAGTAGGTTTTTTTTTTCTTTCATTTTGATCTTGACAAAGAAAAAAACTATGACTATAAGGAAAGATCTTCGTTCTTCTAATTATATTGTTTAGTATACAGTTGTTTATCTGCGGATGGAGGGGGAGAGGGGGGGAAGGAGAAACTTATTCGCCCGGGCGCACGATGCCTGCTTGAGATACAAGCTTTTTGTCTTTACATTTATTTCACCTTCTCTGTCTTCCGCTACAAGACAGCAGCAAACAAAAAAAAAAGGAGGAAGAAAAGAGAGAGAGAGAGAAATGATGATTTTTTTATACGTCTTGTTTCTCTCTTTCCTGTTCGTGTGCCCGCCTCTAGTTAACACATCGCAAGATAAGGATATCTCGCTGTTCCAGTGAAAGGTCTCCCGCATCGATCGACTCTCCTTCTCTTTTTCTTTTTCTTCTCTTTCGATGCATATCACTTTTTCCCTCTTTCCTGTGCTATCAAGCAGTGCTACACGTATACTACGAGTTTATTTGACACAACAATTATAAGTCAATTTGATTTCTTGTTCTTTCTTCTTTTTTTATTTTTGACTAACTGTGATGGAATAATCGCCTTTTTCTTTTTTTCTCAATACAATACAAATGTTCTACTATTCCCGACCATCATATCAGGTATGAAAATATAATAAAATATATTTTTTATTTTATCTTAAGAAATAATAAAACGTAAGAACAAGACCTTCTTATTGTAATTTTCTTTTTTACAATTTATAACGGATTAAGAGAAAACGAATCGTAATTGTCACCTTGTCTTTAGTACGAAGAGAAAAAGAAAACGTTTTTTTTTTTTGTGTTATTTAGATTTTCTTTATTGTGTTTTTTTTTTCGTTTTCTTTTGCTTGTCTTCAAATTGCAATTGATCGGATAAAGAAGAAGAAGAAGAAGAAAAAAAAGAAAGATAATGCTAATCAACACATTCTCCTGCTCAATCGAACGATGTGAATGTCAGCATGAATTGCGCTCGCACGTCCTTTGATCTCGTGCCGAGTGAGCACAAACAAACGAACCTTTTTCTCTTACATTCTCTTGATTAGCCAACATAAAAATCAGTAGGCGATCAAGTTTTCTCTTTTTTTCTTTTTGCTCGAATGATACGTCATCAATCTTCTGTTTGGATGAGACTGTTGATTTTAGTATATCGGATTAATTTCTTTCATGAAATTATCATCAGAATTTGCTTATGTATATACGTTTATTACTGACAAATGTGTATTGGCTATGGTTCGATTGGAAAAGAAGAAGGAGGAGAATAATAATAATAATAATAATAATAATCGAACATCGCTAGGGAAAAATAATTAGAATTGATTTTCTATGGAAAATGTCTAACGAAGAGAGCACTTGTGTGATTTATCATATAAGAAAAAGAACTAAAGCGTTTGCACATGAGGTCAATCAAAACAACTTAGATATTAATAGACTATAGACGTTCGTTATACAATCATTACTTTTTCATATTAGGTTTATACATCGGATGATTACAATCCCGAGAATACTGGACGATATCCAACTGGAAAATCAGTTTATGGAAATGAATCAACGTATTATATTGGTATATGAATTAATTGAAATTGTTATGTTTTTTATGCTGATTTTTGTTTTTTGGTTAATAGATGGTCAAAATAGTGCTACATGGTTGCCACCACCACCACCACCATCAACTTATTTACCAAATGATCTTGCTAATAATCATGGATCTTTTACAGATTCAAACAGTGCATGTTTACCGCCAATGGCAAGTTTTCGATTTCAACAAACAACGCCATATACGAGTAATGGCAATGAACAAACAGTACAAACTGGAGAAACTCTTGGAAAAGCATTACAATCTGTATTGAAATTCAATTAAATAAATAGAAAAACGAATATATTTGGTTTTTTTTAGATCTATCCAAGTGATCATCCATATTCTTCGACACCATCAACTCCTGTCTCTCCACCACCATTGAGTGGTATATTTAATAAAATTTCATTTAAAAAAAACGACGAAACTTGTTTTTTTTAGGATCTAGTCAACAATGGATAACTGCAACACCAGTAACTCAACCATATCAGAATCAATTACATCCTCTTGTAAGTTTTATTAAATAATTAAAAAAAAAAAATCTTATTTTTAACTCTAACCTCAGACATCTCTAATCGATCTAAGTGATGAACCTTACTATTTGCTCAATTTAAATGAGGTTTGTGTGTTTTCAAAAAAAAAAAGCATAGGGTGATGGGAATTTAAATTCTATTGACTGTATTTGAAATAAAATAAGAACGAATTCTTTTGTTTTTTAGCCACCAAGATTAGATGTTGATGATTCATTTCGTCAACCACCAACAGATTATCATCATTATTATACTGGTTATCATCATCCACATTCCACTGGACCTTATTCAGCCTTTTTAACTCATCCACCAAGTTTACATCCATCATCAACATCTGATACATCATCACGAAATCCACATCATGATCCATACTTAACATGTAATTACACATTTATAAAAAAAAAAGATTTTATTTTTGGAATTATTCTAGATGCTAATCCACCATCAACATCATCATCAACTTCATCTACAGATGCAAATACTGTTGTGAATCCAGATTTAAAAATTGAATGTATTGATAAAGCTAAATTAGATATTGAAAATAAACCGCCACCACCATCAACGACGACGACAACAACAGCAATAAATGGACCATCTCAATTGACAACAGATAAATTAAATGAATTTAATTTACGACAACAAACATTAACGGATATATCACAAGAAAATGCATCACCATTAACAATAGCTGTTGGTGGTATTACAAATAATGTACATATTGGTCCATCATCATCATCATCATCAAAATTACGAAAGTAAAAGAAAACAAAAAAAAAACTTCGAAATTTATATATTTGTTTGTGTTTTATAAGTTCATTGACACTTAGTCCAAATAGTCAAATAAATTTATCATATATGCGTGATGGACCTGGTTCAGAAGGTAGTATTGATCCAAATGAAACACCTGAAGAACGTGAACGACGAGAAAAAGATCGACGAGCAGCAAATAATGCACGAGAAAGGTAGAAAATCAACACAAATATCTCTTAAATCTTAAAGAAAACAAAAAACTTGATTTTAGATTACGTGTTCGCGATATAAATGATGCATTCAAAGAACTCGGTCGAATGTGTTCAATTCATATGCGTAATGATAAACCTGTTACCAAATTAGGTATACTTCAACAAGCTGTTAATCTTATAACAACACTTGAACACCAAGTTCGAGGTATGAAAAGACAAAATTGTTTTGAAATTAAAATTTTCGTTTTTGTTTTTCTTTGTTTAGAACGCAATCTAAATCCAAAAGCTGCATGTTTACGACGACGTGAAGAAGAAAAAGCTGAAGATTTAAATGGAAATATGAATTTAGGAGGACCAATGCCATCAACCGGTACTGGCGGTATTATGTCAACAGAATCATCTTCAATTGATGGTCCAAATTTTATGGAACAGATGCATCAATCTATTCCACCATCATATTGGCAACAATAAAAAAAAACGAAAAACCTCTGCATGTTTTGTTTTATTTCTTCTATTGTACAACTTATGTGTGCGTTCGCTATTACTTGCTTATCGGTGCCTTTGTGTCTTTTTTTTTTCTCTTTGTTTCTTCTTACTTCTCTATATCTCATTTAAATATTATATACATAAATATGAGAAAAAAAATAATGACATGACTAAAACATTTTTTCTTGTTTTTTAGTATTTGCCTGTATTTTTCTTCGTTTGTATATGATCATGATGATGATGTGTGCAGCAATAAATGAAAATTAAGATAGGACAAGACAGTATTCTTTTTTCTGTTTTTGTTTTTGTTTTTGTTTCTTTTTTTCTTTCGTATTCGATTGTGCAAATTTATACATCTCGTTTTGTGCAATCTCTTGTGAGCCAGCAATACATTGTTTGGTTTATTTGTTAAAAATTTTTCAGATGTATTGTTCTTGTTAATGCATTATTTTTACCAATTGGAATTGACAAGATGTAGCAAAATGTAGTCGAAAATTCGAATATTTGTTTTTTTTTCTTTTTGTTTGTATATTGCGCATGTTTAATAGAAAAATCTTCTTTTTTTTTTTTTCTTCTTCTCGTCCATTGATCTGTTAACTGTTTTGTTTTGTTTTTCTCTTACTGTATGACATTTCTGTTTCTTTCTCAATTGTTGTGCTTGCTTTTGAGTATTTCTCATCTCTTATCCTTGTTGCTTTACACACAAGAAATGTGCACATGTTTAATAATAAAAGAAATAACAAAGAATTTACATTTATTTATCAATATTGATATATAAAGTATTGAATAAAGAAGTTGACAAATTAAAATATTATCTTCGATATGAATCTTATTTTACATAGTTACTTTTGATATGTTCTATTCTAATATAATAACATTTTTAGACTCATATCGAGATTTAATCACAATTCAAGTTGTTAATAGAGTGTTAATTAATTTGTGAATTGATCCCCCGAGTCTATCATAATTGGAAGTTCGATGACTCAAAAGGCTGATCAGAAGATTTTTGCTGTAGTTAACTGGCATTGGAGGAGGGTTGTGCGTTTTTCTGGGAGACGAATAGATGAAGAAATAGTTGACTGAAGGTAGCAAGTAAGAAGAAGTTTAATAGGGAAATACAGATGTGTACCAGTGTTGGAGTTAAGATCTTGGCCTAGGAGAGGCATAGCCACCTCCCCTACAGATCTTTGAGTTCTTGCTACCGAGATTTTTTTTTGAAAGATGTATGTTTTCCTCATACAAAAATGTATTAAACTTTGTAATAAAACGTTTTAACACATGTATCTTATTTTTGTGGAACTCATATGTGAAAAACATACAAATTCAACAAAATAGGATATGTGTTAAAACGTTTCATTGTAAACATTAATACATTTTTATATCAGAAAAAATACATCTTTCAAAGACCTAGTCAGAAGCGAGACTGAGCTCTCTCTAGTCCTCGAGATTCCGCCACTGATGTGTACGACGAAGAAAGAGTTAATGGGATGAGTATTTAGTGATGAAGATAAAGGTGTTGGTGTGGAATGTGAGGGTGGCAGTGGATGTGTTTGCAATTGTGTGTAGGTATGAGTATGATTGGTTGAATAGGTGAAGAGAAGCATGACATTAGATACACATCGACATTTTCGTGGAGATCCTTACTGGCACCGTCGTGCACACTCACATTCACCTTCATACTTATCGTCATGCATACATTTGATATTAGTATCGATTGGGATTGTTAAGTAAGATATTATACGGGAAGAGTTGAATATTCAGTCGAGAATCAAATGAGTCGCACGGACGAGTGTCACTTGCGATTTTAATGGATATCGTGACAATGCGAACGAAACAAGAAGAAAAACAAATTTTGTTTTCATTGAAGCCACAATCAATCAGTAATTTTTATCCTTGTGAAATTTAGTACACACCATTAACGATTGTTTCAAGTAAAAATAAAGGTTCTCATTATGCTTAATTCTCAACGACATGTATCCTACCTCATGATTACTGAAGTTATTGCTAGCTCTCCAATTCGAGTTCGCAAATCATGGAAAATTGAAGTATCTATTAGCAATTCAAAAATGAGCAAAGCAGTACAATACACATTTTTGGGTTTCTTCTGAAAGTGCTAATGTGATAAACAAGAGATATCAACAAAAAAAAATAGTACATTAACAATGAACAAGCTAACGAAACAAAAACACACATAATGGAATTTTTTTTAATTATTGTTGCCATCGGTTTTTTCTTCTTACGTTCGTATCTGTATAGTTAATGACAATGTGGAGATAGAATGTGTAAGTAAATTACTACTAAAAAGAAGTAAAGTTGAATTGTTCTTTTTTCGTTTCTTCCTTTTAATGTAATTGTATCTCATAAAGAGCTTTTTGTCACTGTCTTTCTATGTTATTTTATCGTGTTGACACGTTTGAATCACTAAAAATTCATTAAGAATCAATTCAACACTATTCATTACGTTACATTCATTTCATTTCTCTCCATAGTCATTGATTCGCAAACATCTAATATCACGAAGATCTATAGACTAAGTATGATTTGCATCATATTGAAAACATCATTAAAATCGAATGAATTTTCAAGAATCAGTTCTGTAGCACATTTACTTTTTTTTGCTATGACAAGAACATTTAAAAATTTGTCATAATGTAAATAGAGGTTTTTCGGAAGCTTTCTTATTCATCTGATCTCGATCGTAATCGAGTTGTATACGAGCATTGGTGTAAAGTATCAGCATACTACAAATGAAATTTTGCAATGATGTTTATTTCGAAAAAAATGAAACAATATAAAATATTTTCTCTCTGATAAATTTTGAATTCTTGTATTGTGCTCAGTCAACACATTAAAATAAAATGTATCATAGTCTATTGACTAATTACTCATTCATCGTTTTGTTGTACGCATGCATCGATATATAATCAAGGCGATGAAACATACTGAACTTTATCTTGATTTCTAGATTATTTTTCGATTTACCTTTAGTCAGGAATATATGGAGAGATTGATCAATGATCGACATTGGACCATTTCAAAGTGGTCTGGCTGGAATCAAATCGACTCGAGCTGGTCGGATCTTATGATCTTACCATCTTGTACTCGAAGAGTAGGTATTAATAATTCAAATTAAACTGAAAACGTAGTGCTTATTCGGTTTTATAGTAAAAAAGCAGGTGTGTCGAAGCGTGGATTTGAACCACATTTTCAAAATGTCTCGCAAGTTAGTTGGAAAAAGTGTATCGCGACGAGCACCTCGTATGAGAAAATACGACACATACAACATATTTTTTATTAGTATGAATGCATACTGTTTGTGATTATATTGTAGCAAAAAAATAAAAAAGAAAAAACTGTTGATTTGTTTTTGAACAAAGAAAGTTTTCCAGATACATCCTGAAGTGCAAAGAGAAAACTTATTTGTTCTGGTTTGGGTGTGAATATTTACTTCACCAACACGCAAATCCATCCACACCCTTCTTCATCACCATTTCATAAGTCTTTATGAGAACTATCGATTGCTATGCAATCCAGAATGGGTTTATGCGTTGTAATAAATAAAAATTTCTTTTTTATCATTTAAACATATACATAGCGATACTCAACATAATACTGTGTTGAGTATTTCTAAAACGAGACATAATCTTTCATTTCTTTTTCGTGGATTTCTTAGCATCATTGAGTAGGTCTCGTCCAGATCTATCGATTGATATGAAATGCGAAGTGAATTGCTACCATTAGAGAACAGCACTAGATGATATTCGTCGTGAGAGTTCATTAGTGATATGCGACTTAATCATATACTTATGTAAGGTAAGGAATAATCTTTTCTCATACGTCTACACGTCATGCGACAGAGAACTGAAATAGCTTAATTTTACATATAGATCAGCTGAATATGTAAGAAAATGAGTATAGTATTTTCCACGAAAACATCCTACAACATAACCTTTTCGAACACATAAAATATAGAATAATTTCGGCTAGCTCAGTCACTTGATATACAATGCAGAATGCTTTAAAAGGTCTGATTTTATTAGTTAGAGACTTCTGATAGTCAAAATGACAAAACAGGTAACATATAAGACCCCCTTCTTTTTTTTAGACTTTGTTATTTTTCCAATTTCAAGATAATTGAAATGAAGACAGCATTTTTCTTGTTTATGACTAAGATAATTGTGAAAAAAGTTAATTATAGATAATGGATCATATAGACAATTCATTGATCAACCGACATGGTTCATTAGAACCATGCTGATACGCGTTGATAGAATTCTCATAGTAATGAATTTTACCATGTCTGCTTTTCAATTCCTTTTGCTACCTCGATCAGTTGATTAATCGAAACATTTTTTTTTTGAGATATCGAATTTTTCGATAATCGATATTCGTAGCTTCGTACCACATTTCGCAATCGAATGAAACTCAAGTACCATCTAGATTTTTTATAGTAAAGTAAAGAAAAGATCCAATAAGAAGAGATCAACCTTACCTGATTTGATTTGAAAAGATTTTTGTTTTGAGTGGCTTTGCTCTTCTGTATTTTACTATAGCAAATCCATATAATAAACTATTTTCCTTGTCAGAGAAAAAATACCAGCTAAGCTATGTCGAGCATACCCAACTATTCTGTCTATTACATAGTAAGTCCCAAAATTATTCAACAAGATTTATTTTCAATTTTTTTTCGCTGCTATAAGTATTTGAAAGAATCTAAATAGTGATTCAGACTCTAGAAAACCACAAGGCTACTTTTTTAGATCCTAGAACAGGTAAATATAATTTTGTTTAGACAACATAGAACGATAGAGTAAACCGTCCTCTACAAAATAAGATATCGCGAAGTTCTCTGCGATTTTTTTAGCTGAGATATAACAATTTGATTGAAAGTCAAAAAAAAAAGTTTTTCTATAAGAAATTGGAAAAAACAACCGACTTTAGGGGCTTCCGTAAGGTTGCTGTATCTCAGATAAAAAGCGTCGCGAAGAACTCGACGATATCTCATTTTGTAGAGAATTGTTTGCTCTCTTGTTCCATATCACCGAAACAAGATTATATATACCTGTTCTAGATTCTGAAAAACTAGTCTTGTGGTTTTCTGGAATCTGAATCACTATTTAGATTCTTTCTAACGCTTACAGCAGCAGAAAATAAACCTTGTTGAATAATTTTAGTATTCACTGTATTTCAGTAAAATTTATTGAAATTTTGAAAAAACAACATACGGAAGCATATTAAATATTTGATACAAAACAAAAAAAAAATTAACTCGAAAGAAGAAACAAATACAATGCATAAATATAAACAATAAAAGATAGAAGTCTTTTTGTTTTTTTGTTTTTAATCCTTGTCATTGTGTAATAGATAACAAAATATCTGACATAAATATACATTTTGTTTAACTCAAAACTCGATTTAAATTACTAAAAATATTTTATTTTTATGCATAAGGATTAATTTTTTGTCGTGGTTTAATCTTTTCTGATTGTATCCATTGTGCTTCTTCATTCATATAATCATCAAAATTATTAAAAAAATATAAAATACGATCATTACGAACAAATTTATATTCCCTAAAGAAAAAAAAAATCATCAATCAACAAAAAAAAAAAAATGAAATCTTCTTTCAAACCATTTTCGACAATAACGAAGTTTATGTAATATTGTAAATTGTTGCCATCGTTTCCAAAAATTAATTATTCGATCATCTTGTAAATTATCTGAATTACCAATATGAACAAAAGTTAAATCAGATAAAATTAAACCACTTAGAAAAAAAAAAGAGAAAAATAAACTTAACAATCATTTTAAATAATTGTTTTATCTATGACTTACATATAAGGAATACATGGTTGACCAACTGATGCATTTAATGCTTCACGATAATTTTTAAATGAACCAGTACTATCAATAAGTCCAGTATGTTCAGAAATGGCCTAGAATAACTTTTCGAATAAATAAATAAATAAATAAATAAATAATTGAAGTCTTACATCGGTGATATTTTTTGACCAAGTTAATCGTTTTAATGGTCCACAATCAAGTGCCGAAAGTATAGCCAAATAAGAATTAAAATTATTTAATCGTCGTAAATGCTATTTGACAAAATAAAAATATAAATTTTTATATTTCTTGAAAATCAAAAAAAAGTACAATAAAAATAAAAGAAATTTACTTTTAAAATTTTAAGAAATTTTTCAAAATAATTTTCACGTTGTCGTTGAGAATTTCGTTCGAGTATACGAGATCGTACCCTACATAAGTAAGAAAACAAAAAAAAATATTTTCTTTTATAAATTTCATATGATATAATTACCAATAAGATATATTATTAAAATGTTCAGTAAATGCTGCTAAATTTGGTGAATATTCTTCGCCTTTTTCAATAGACATATATAAAATTTCAGATAATTGAATTTTAAGAAATAATTCTGAATCAAGTAATGTTAATTGTTCACTTATATCAATTGAATGAAAATCAAGTAATATTGCTCGTTTTGATGAAATTGAATTTTGAATAAGAACAACATCTTGTTGTAATTGTTCAGATTTTGATTGTAATTTAGCATAACTTTCAAGTGATTTTCGTCTTAATAATTTACCTAATTGAAGTTCACCACGACGAATTAAAGTTGCAACAAAATGTGAAATTTTTTTAATTAGATTTTCAGATAATTCATTACTAAAAAAAAGAAAAAGTTATCAACAAGTAAGTGTTTAATGATTGATTATCAACTGATAAGAGACTTATCGAAAGTGATTTATTACTAATTAGCTCACAGTTTAAGCATATAGACATCATTGGCGGATTTTAGAAGAAGGCAATGAGCCCCTACCCATGTTTTGTGACCGTGATCGCTCTCCTTGCTCAAAATCATAGATCCGTCATTGAGAGAGAGAACCTCTAGACTAGAATAATCCTAAAGGGATTCTGATATATAGACTTTCTCTACTGAAAGTAATGATAGTTTTGTTGATTTTTTTACCTCTCAGAATAGCTCATAAGTTTCAGTCGAAACGATTGCTTCCTCCTTGAAGTATTCAACGTTTAAAAATTCTCGATTTTTCTGACTATTTCTCAAATTTAATTAACCTTTGAACATTGAATATATCAAAAGAGGAAGCATTTGCTTGAACTGAAAGATTTATCATATTCTGAAAATGATTAAATCTACTTATACGCAATCCGATAGTAGAAGTCTAGCGAAACTATTGTAATAGCTAACTTGTCAGTAAGTGGATATCAGAGAGTATGGGTGGATTTTGGACTTGAATCCGGACCTCACCGCGTATGAATTTGAAAATTTCGGATTCCACGAGCTTTAAGTGTCTGAGAAATGTGTAAGGTGCGTTAGTCACCTAATACAAAACCAGAAAAAAATATCTCGTATCTTCTGCAAGATTGTCCGATGCCGATTAGAAAATTTCATTGAAATTATCAAAGTACGGTTCGACCGGATCTAGATTCCAAAACTTTGAAGCCGACGGCCTCTAATAGGTATTGAACTGATACTTATCTAACTTATAAATCCGTGGAAAATAGATTCGCGCAGGCTTTCTTCTAAAAAATTTAATCATTTTTCTGAAATGCTTTAGTCGAAAAATGTTTTATTACAATATTAAAATTTACTTTGGAGTTTTTAAGGGATTTATCTCTACCAATAATACAAAGCTAGATACTATTCTCGTCACTTGAAAAGTTTAAAGATTTTCATGTAAATTTTACGAAACGATACAAAATATTATTTCTAAATTTATTAGATTTATCTAATTCAACTTTTGAAAAATGTAAAAATTTCATACTCGATTTCATCGATAACACGCATAAGAAGTGAAAATGCATATCGAGCAATCTTTTTCTTATTTTCAAATTTAGCAAAGTATGTATAACGTTGAATAAGTTTTTCAACAAGATCACTCGGAGAAATAAATGTACGATATGTAGTTAAAAATGCTTCTTGATAGAGAAAATCTAAATAAATGAAAAATCATAATGTGACATAAAGATAGATCGATAATATTTGATAGAGTACCTTTTTTATCAGGTGATGTTGCTCGAATAATCAATGCATCAATAGAACCACCACGTAATGGAGGATCTTCGCTCTATAAAAGAAATATTTAAAAAGAACATCATCACAAAATTTCTTTACCAGATTAAAAACAAGTAAATGAGATATATTTTCAAGAAATAAATCATTCATATATTGATTTTTTTCATTATTAATATTATCATCATGTATATTTAAACGATCTATTGAAATATTATCTTTAGACTAAAGTCAAAAAAAAAAAAATATATATATATATATCAGGATTTTTTGATTTAGAAAAAAAAAATCAATTTTTTTTTACAGATTTATAATGAACACTTTTCATTATTTCTTCTTTATTTTTCAAACATTCATCACTATTTGAAAATATTTGTGCATGTGAAAAATGTTGATGAATTTGTTCAAAAAAATCTTCAAAACGATGTTGTGATGTAGAAATAAAACATGTATCACGAAGAAATAATTCTGCTTCATTTTGATCATATCGATCGAATAGAGACATATATGCTCGAGCTAAAAATTCAATAAAAAAAAAAAACATTTTAAAAGCCTCAATTATATGTCTATCGAGGTCTTATATTTGACTCATTCGTAATTAGATAATAACAAAAACATTCATATTTAGTTAGTATTCTATTCGAAAATAATAATAGTGTTTGACTTTGACGTCAATAATTATTTAGTAGTTTATGCATAGCTATCGAAATTATTTGACAGAACTTCTTCTTCCGTTTCCGACTTCACACTGTCGTTATAATTTTCTTTTTTTGCGCTGTTATGTTTCCTGTTGTGTTCCATCAACAAATAAAATTACCTATATGTCGTTTTGGTGGTAATGGTGGTGGATCAGTTGTTGTATTTATCTTTCGATATGCCTGATTGTCAACAAATATATTCTGTTGACTTAAAGAATTTTTTTCAAGTGAATATTTTGTTTCATATAAAACATCAATACTATTATGACGACATGATGATATAGATGATTGATTTTGTTGAGATAGATAATTGATTGATGGTGAACGAAATGTTGTTTTTGAACGTAAAGCATCATCAAGTTCACGAGTATATTTTTCAACAATTTGATTAATATCATCAACAATTAATTGAATACATTCATCATTATTTTGTTCTTGTGATGATGAAAATAGGAAAGAATTTGAATTTGTTGTATTTCGAGATTGATTAGATAGGATTGAAGCTGATGAACTCACTGAACGTTTTTCTCGTTTGAAAGGAAGAGTTGGAAGGAAATTGTCGATAGAACTAAAATAGAAAATCGATTAAAGAACAGATTATCTTTTATTATTTACTTGTTGATTGATTGAATACTTTGATATGAATCAGAACGTGTTTGTATTGCTGAAGTAATGCAAATCTACAAAATAAATAAATTCATTTTCAAAGAATTTTTAATCATTTTTCATATGTTACTTGAACAGCTTGTAGAAGATCTTTTGCAATTTTTCTATATATATTATCAGTATTTGTTTTTGAAAACACAAATTTATCAGACCATTCAATTAAATCAGCTAATAAAGAATAAACATCAGTAAGAAGATTTGTTCTACAAGAAAGAAAAAAAAGATATTTCAAATAAAAACAAAAAAAAAAAAGAATTCATGAAATAATTTCATACCGAAATGATTCTGGTTGATGTTCAAATATTCCTTTTAATATAGAATCAATATCAAAAATATTTTCAATTAATGATGTTACTATATTTGCTAATATTTCAAGTTTATTATGTGTTAAAACTTGATCAAGATAACTTAATGATTTATAAACTTCTTTTTCACATTTATGTAATCGTTCATAAAATGTTTGAGATGTCTATTAAAAAAAGAAAATAAATAAATCATTGTTTATATTATCTTAACATACCGATAATGAATCATTGCTAATCATAGAATTTCGATCACTTTTTTGACTTGATCGACTACTATTTCTAAAATATCTATTTGTTGAATCATTTTTAATATTATGACGATTAACAATATCACCAATAACACGACGAAATGAATGTCGAGAAACAGGCATTGTTATCTACTTTGATAACTAAAAAAATTTTTTTTTATTATTTTATAACTATTAATTTATAAAACCGAATTACTTATTTAATCTCGAATAGGTTCGAATGATGCTGATAGAAATGTATAGAATTATAGTCAATGCTCATATAAGCAGGTCAATGACGTGAGTTAGTTCTAGCTCTAGAACAAAAAATAACATTGCTTCTCGCCAATACCGATCAATCATCATCATCGTAGTCGTCGTCGGCTTTTCTTTCGTCGTATACTATAGAGTAATGGTAGTAGTGCACACGACCGGTCGTTGAACGGAATCATTGTCTGGCATCTATCATTATCTAGGGAAGTTGATAGAGAGAAACAGAATGAAAAAAAAGGGAAAAGAAGAATAGTGTAACATATTTTCCATCTGTTATGATGTGCAAGAAGCAATAAATAAAACTGCGTAGTATTGCTATTCAATCTATTAGATGAATAGAAAAATGACGCGATGACAGGTTTTTCTTACTCAAAATGGGATATTCTCTTGTCTACCTATTAAGAATAATGACAGATCTTATTCTTGATGGGATATTATTGATAGAATAATATTGACTGACAATCAAAAGTAGCATGTCAATATATGATCATTACAATATAGGTTTTTTTTGTTATAGAATCAAATAAAAAAGACAGGAAGGAAGCGTGATGTGTCATTGATTTAATTGATTTGAAAATTTTAGCCACGCATGATACATATCTCTTTGTTCGTGACATCATAGAACATAATTGAATTATAGACAGATTCAATTAGATGAATATAAATCACTTTGAATGAAAAACAGTTTGTCAGTTCTATGAATCAAAATAAATTTACTATAAAGTAATACATGAATGTAAATTTATTGGAATAAACATTGTTGTAATTATTACATTTAGTATAAATATTTTATTTTTATTTTTTTGAATGAATTAATTTGATAGAAGAGTAGATTCAAAAGATCCAAATTAGGAAAGTTAATGTGTTGTCAGCAATCAAATTATACTGGTTTTTATCGCTTTCTTTACATAATTGTTCATAGCTGTCATTAGACTCATTTATTTGATATATGATTCATGAGAACATGTTGAAATATCAATGTATTTGTAAAATAGCTATTATATTAATATGCGAATAAAGCAAAAAAAAAAGAGGTATTAAGAGTTTTATTTTAAAATCAATTGAAAAATCTGAATAAACATCAACTTAGAAATAATATGAAGATAAATCAACAATACTAATTTTCTTATTAGAAAAAAAGTTCTTATCTTCCTCTCCGAACTCTCGTACCTTGCTTTCTCTTTCAACCTTTTTTTACTACTATTTTTTTCCAAATGTATTCACCCGTACCTTCATTTTCATTATGAACAAACATTAAAAGAAAAAAACTTAACGCACAATCACTAGACATTTTGTTTTCTTTATATGCGTTCTAATTTTTCTAAAAAATATAGATATTCACTCATATACATAAATGTACAAAAAATAGATAGAATTCGATCACAATGATATTGTTGGGCCTGTATATTGAAGTGATTCTGTATAATATTCATCATCAAATATTCTTTTTAAAATATAATTTCTTTCATTTTCATTAATATCTGTTGTCGATTGTGACGAGGATGATGATGATGATGATGATGATGATGATAATGATGATGGTTTAGCAATATAACATGTACAATCATTTTCATTTGAATATGGTGGACTAAGAATATCCAAAAAAGCACAATGATCATTATTAGTTGCATATATTTCATGAATATTTAATTTATTCGGATAGAGTACGGCGGTTTCTGATTGTGAATTAATTGATGTTGATATATGTTTACTACAAATAAGTTCGTTTTCATTTTTTTCAAATAAAATATTATAAGCATTTAAATGACCATGACCATCAAGAACTTTAATTAAACCAAACATATGTGGATGATCATGTAATGGCATACGATGATGTGATTTAATAATAAATATTCCCACTGATATAATATTATCTTCATATAATTTCATATAAAAAACAGGTGCATTTGAATTTATAAATTTGTCTAAATTTTTTTGATCAATTGAATTTAATGATTGAGAATTTTTCATATTATCAAATAATGTAAAATTTAAATCATATTTTGTTATACGATTCATTAAACGTCGAAGTGAATCAATACAATCATTTGGATCATTATTTGATGATATTAGTGAAAATGTTTGTTTAGCTTGTTTTATTAATGTTAATATACGTGGTGATGATGATTGCATATCTGAAATAATTATCATATGAGAAACGTTTAGAAGATCTTTATTTTGTTTTTATTAGAAAAAAAGAAAAAAAATGAACAGCACTAATCAGTATATACAGAACAAAAAAAAAATGTTCGAATATTTTTTTTTTAATGACGATGAGAACGATATTTTGATTCAATTTGTTCAAGTAAAAGATCAATTGGTAATGAACATGGTACACTCGAAAGTATTGATTGATGAAATAAATTTAATTTTCTTGCAAAATTTTCATCATTATCATTTATTAGATTTGAAATATTTGAACAAATTAAAGCATAATTAAGGACGGATAAAAGTCTTCGACTTATATCGATAAGACTGATTCTAAATAAGATAAAAAAAAATTATTATCAATGAATGTTAGATAAAAAAAAAAAAAGATCGATTACTTTTTGAAATATTTATCCGCAATAACATCTGCTAATTGATCACATAATCGATGAACTTGAGAAAGAATATTTGCATGAATACGATTTGAAAGTGTCGTCTACAAATAGAATTATTCATCATTTATCGAAATGATATATCTTCTATCATGTTTATTATTAGGTCTAAAGGTTCAACATATAGGTCAAGTGATATACTATGTTCAAAACAAAGAGAGAAATAGAGAAATGTGGCTAGAGACGTGCGAGATTAACTTTACTCTCGATCCTGGTCGTCAGACTTGGAACTAGGATCACGAAAAAAAATTTGTCTAAACCAGAACTAAAGGTTATAGTTAAATACTCTGTAGTTTTTAGCGAGTTATCTTATAAACCCTATCAAACAGAACACTATTCAAGAAAGATAACCCAAAAAACTGTTAGTCCTCTACTAATGAGGGAACTGGCCAAATTTATACCTACCATTTAAGCTCATATTGGATTCACAAGGAGTTTGCGGCAAATTCTAAAAGAACTTGTGCCCATGAACCTCTTGACTCGAATTATGACCGTTTAACTGAATTTTCGATTTAACTGTAGATATTTACTGAAAAATCAAATAATGGAATTTCGACCTGAAATTTCGTCCACATGATAAGTCTGGAAATATCCTGAAAGTTTCATCCGAAAAAAATGATTCTTTATCGAGATATTGAATTTTCAAGTAAACTCAATTTTTGTGGCAAAGGCTCATTTTTTGGAAATTCAATATCTCGACAAAGGGACATTCTTTTCAATTGAGACTTTCAGGATATTCCCAGGCTCATCATACGGGCAAAACTTCAGGCTCAAATTCCATTATTTTTTGTTTTCGGTGAACATCTAAAGCTGAATTGAAAATTCAGCGAAACGATCATAGCTTGGCCCCAGAGATCCATAGACACGAATCCTTTTTGAATTTTTCTAGTCTTACCAAAACTTCCTTGTGAACTCAATATGAGCTCAAATGGCAGCTATCAATTTAGCTAGTTCTACCGTAAATAAAGCAAAAATCAGTATTGACAAATATTTTTAGATGTAATATGAATAAATTCTGGAATAGTCTCCTCGAAACTAGACCACTAGAAAAGAAGTTATCGAGATCAGAACTAAAAAGACTTGGTCACATACATCTCTAAGTGTCATTCTTGCGATCATGAAATACTGTCTGTTTTCTCTTTGACGTAAATATCGAGATGACAAGTTAAATTTATTAAAACAAATGTTGGCTCTTTCATTTGAGAATGAAACTATTACCTGTTATCTATAGAAACTATCAACTGTGAACAACCTCTGTCGGAAGAAAATGCCCACATAAGAATAAAAAATGAGAAATAGAATGGCGTAGCTTTAATCCAAGAAGAATAGTCCATCATCAGTTTTGTTGCAATATGTGAAGACTAGACATATGCGAATGAGGTTCAACAGTTCAAAGCGATATTTTTTCGACATCGAAACCACGAGACAAGATGTTAGCGGAATCCAACAAACTTGATCTTAATAGTTCTCTTTTTATCATATTTGTTATTTTAACTTTAAAGTAATGATCTCCCTATACGATATTTATTGTGGTCAAGTTTTCTTATTCTATTGAATTTCTGATTGAAGAATGATGGCGTCTAGTCATAATTCACGAGGTATGATTTTAGTGTACTTTTGAAATAAAATTATAGTAGAAGGAGAAATGACAGTGCTAATTTTAAAAAGATCATTTCGATGATTTATGCTAACTATAGTATCATGAGTCTTAATTTAAAATGTATTCATGTATATTTTACATACTTGTCCATGTCTAATTTTGTCAAAAATAATCAATAAATCAATATATTGTCTTGCAAAACCACCGCGTCTACTCCAATGTGCAATATGCGCTCGTTGATGATCTAATACATCTAATACATCTTTTGCAAATTCATAATCTCCTAAGAAAAAAATAAGATTAACTGTGTATATAAATAAGAACAAACAAAGACTAATAAAACCTTTTAAAAGTGTATCATGAAAAACATAATAGCAATAAGTATCATGTGCTTTTCTCCACTGTTTTGCATCAATCCAAAGACGAACAGCATTCATCCATTGTTTATCATATTCAGCTCGTTGTGCTTTAGTTGATAAAATCATATTTATTGGAATATTATATTTATCAACTAGTGTTTGTTCATCTTGTGTTAAATCTATATTTGATGTTACATGACGATGAAGAAATTCATTAACTATTCTTCTTCGACTAGAAGAAAAAAAAACACAATAAAATTTTCTTTTTTTTCCGAAAAACAAAATATCAATTTATCTACTTCGTTGGTTCATTAATATGAAGTAATACAAATATTGCTAATTGCCAAAAGCCAAGATTTTCAAGTTGTCGAGCAAAATTAACATGTAAACATGCATCATTCTCAGTTGATAATGGATAACTACCTAATGATTGAAGTGTTATATATAACATCCAACTAAAAATATAAAATAGTTTTATGAGAAGAAAAAACAACAACAAAATAGAACAACTTATTTTTACCTTAGTCGATAATCAAATACATTTTGAGTATATGAATTAACATCAAATATATTATCAATTGGATATGTATCATCAGTATAAAGTTTTAATAATTTCCAACGAAGATCAAGAGCTTTAGTATTTCCATAATGAGCTATTGGTTCAAGCCAATAATGATCTTGATATGCTGTTTCAAAATCACGAACAATAGTTGAAATCGAATCGGATGAAGAATTAGCAAACCTACACAAAAATAATAAATAATAATAGAATTTTCGATTCTATTATTCATTTCCATATATATATATATAATGCACTCCACAGGTTTTTGAATAACTGTTGATCGGAATATCCTAGAGACCTGTGATTTTCACCGGTCAAGAGAGAAGACTCAGGGTTAATCAAGTGTATCGAAATTTGATTGATCAGCGACTGACCAATTAAGTGAGTTCTTGATGAAGATTTTTGAAAACAACATTCTGACACTATTTTCCTTTCGATTTACGCAATGCTGACATTCTTAACTTGCTGTTATAAGACTGTTCCTGAGATTATCAATTTTAGCCAATTGACCTATGACCACCACGAAAATCAGCTAGGTAGGGATAATTCATCCTGCTGAATTAAATGGTGATATTTTGTTTTTAGATCTAAAATGATCTGATTCTGTTATCTCAATATTTCTAAAATTCCACAATCAGTCTCCATGTAATGAACAAGTCGATATTTCGAAAATATTGAGATAACAGAGTCAAATCATGTTGGATCTAAAAACAAATATCACCATTCAACTCAGCATGATAAATTATCCATGCCTAGCTCCTTGTCCTGGTGATCACAGGTCAGTTGAGTAAGATCGAAGATCTCAGGAAAAGTCTTATAACTCTCGAATGGAGCAAGCTAGGAATGTTGGCCTTGCGTAAATCAAAAAGAGAACAGCTTTAGAATATAGTTATTGAAAATTTCTGTCAAGAACTCATTTGATTGGTCAATTACTGATCAATCAAATTTTGATATACTCCAATATTCGTGGACCATTCTCTCTTGAATGGTGAAATCTGCAGATTTCTATAATGTTTCTATTAAAAGTTATTCAAAAAACAGTGAAACATATAATATTTTGAAATGAATAGTAGTACAACAATTGACTCTATTCTCTTCTGAATGACAGTAACTATTGATCGACTGTCATTGATATTTGAAAACAGATAATTCACTTTATGGATTTTTACAGGATATAACGACTATTTTTGGAATGATGTCGTGAAAATTTTTCTTTTTATTAAACTTTAAGTTCAACTAGTCCATTTTATACAAAAAAAACCTGTTAGTGCAATTCCTGCGAGATTACAGTGTAGAACACGATATAACTTCTATTGCTAATCATAGGAAGATTGTTTTAGTCTATTTGTCTTGGGACACATTTCTTCGCCATTGTTACATGCAATCCTTCAAAAATGAAATAAGAAAGTAGTTCATTTTTTATAATAAGATATTATTAATATAAGGTCTGTCATTGTATAACAATAACGTACGTCACGGTTTGTGGGAAGGGGAGAAGGTTCAAATTTTTATCTCTATACATACTTCAACACTCCATTCAGATCATGTTTCACAAAAATCAATTACAATTGATCAGTTCTTCTAGACAATTTCATTGCAACATCAAAAGATTTTTCTCGAGACATACCAAATAAATTTGCTGAATTTCGATCAATCTTTAATGAATCGACACATAGAAGATATTCGATCATACTCATATTAGTAACAATATGCATTTCTGTGTTGAAACAACACGAAGATATCAAGTCAATATTAGGAAAATGTTTTGTTTTGACTGGCAACGTCAGTTGACTGATTTCAAAATTCTAGGGCTATACTTAGAATTAAACGTTATACTGTATCTATTTTCTTTCATTTCAATCCATTTCTTCGTTGTCAAATCGATTTTTAATTACCAAAGATGTAATGCTAATGCCATTTGCCAATAAATAGTTCGATTTTGATCAACTAAATTATGACCTTTTACAATAAATTCACCAGATAAAATTGCAATAGTTCTTTGAAAATCTTTTGTATAAATATCAACAATCTAAACGAAAAAAAAAATCAAATAGAGAAGGAAAAAAACCTATTGAGAATAACTTACATCTTCATGTACACAATGACGAAGAATATCACGAACATTATTACTACCCGATGCAGCATGGACAAGTGCTGCTAATCGAAGATCACCTTCATCTTGTGCAAATTTTACACAATCATTAAAAAGACCACGGGATAATAATTCACAATTTTGCATTATCCATTGCTAGAAAATAATATCAAAATAGAAATATTAAAAGTCATATCAAATATTTGACTTACCTGTTGTTGTGGTTGACTTAATATACATTGATGTAACCAATTAGATAACATATGACGTCGTTTTTGCTCGTCAAAATAAGCTTGATTAATTATTTGAGTATTTGTTGGTGTTGCAATAGGTCCCCATAATAAACGACATAATTCAAAAACTTGTAATGAATAATCAGTTAATGATTGGAGTGAATTATTATCGTCCATATTTTCTATGCGATACAGAAAAAAAGTATTAATAAATTATATTATCAAATCAATTTAGAAATTTTCTGATGAGAACAATGGTGAAAACATTTTTGGCAGAGAATTTACCTTTAACCAAAAGAGAAATTTCGTGCAAAAAAAAACAAAAGACATATGAAAAGACTGAATTCAATGGAAATTTTTTTATTTCACGAGAGAACCTTTCCAGATGTCAAATCGCTTTTCGACCGAGATCAGGTTCTTTTTATGAGTACTTGTGAGTAATAGAAAAGTATAAAATGGTTTGATTTTCCAGGCCTTCGTTCTTGCGATATCGAAATTTTACTGGGTTTTTCAACTAAAAGCTATGATCTCCCTCAAATTACGTAGAAAATCGACTTTCGACGTCAAACCCGTGCATGAACAAAGTCCTCAATAAGATTAGTTCATTGCGAAAGTTGTAACTTTTCTAGTATTTCATATCCTGAGATATTCAATATGAGAAATTTTCTCATGTGTAAAAGCAAATTTTGTTCATATATTTACATCTTCACAACGTAAAATACTAGTTGCAAAATCAACTAATCTCATTAACAATTTTGGTCATGCAAAACTTGAAGTCGAAACTCGATTTTTCATGTTACCTGAGGAGGTCACAGATTTTTGTTGAAAAATTCACTAAAATCTCGAAATCTTAAGAACAAAGGGCCAGAAAATCAAACCACTCTAGACTTTTCTATTGCTCACTAGTACTCATCAAATGAGCATTGTTTCGGTCGAAAAGCGATTTGGCACCTGAACAGCGTACTTCGTCAGTTCAGTGCAATCTGAATTACTATTGAATATGCGGTGAAAGTTGACGTCAATATGTATCAAATTTATTTTAAACACAGACGCACTAGAGAATTGGGAACAGGTTTGTCGATATTTTCTAGAGGTAGGAAGACTGAAAATTCGCCAGAAAGAGTTTTCATTCACGAAATGCTAGAAACGGTGACCAGAGAACGAAACCCACCGAGATCCACAACAGAGGAGTTGCTGTTACCAGACCGTTCTTCCCCGATCCGATTCACCTCGTAACGACATTGTCTGCTGATTTTCATGCCACTTTCCACCAGAGAAAGGCGAATGGTGTTTCAAAATACGGTTACCGCCCAAAGTTACCATAAAACTGTAAAACATTTGCAGAAAGTCGGACATTTGGGGGGGAGGGAATCGCCTCTAATCGGAATGCCTCACTTGACATCAATATCTATGTTCTTGAATCTCTTTACAAATAATCTAGTGTAATCTTTTGTGAAACACGATATAAAAGGAGTGTTGAGGTATAGAGGTAAAAATCTGAACTTCCCGCAATGTGACAAACATTGTTGATATACGATCAAAGACCGTATAATAATAACATCTTCTTCTAATAAATATATGAACTACTTCCTGATCACATTTCTGAAGGATTAAGTAAAACGATAATGAATAAATCTGTGCCAAGATAAATGGAATAAAATAATTTCTCTATAATTAGCAACAACAGCTACAATGTGTTGCGCATCTTCATTCCGTAGGGATTGCGCTAATTGGATTTTTTTTGAAAATAAATTTATTGTTCAATCTCCTCATCAATCTACATTCAGAATCTTACAGTTATTATATCCAACAAAGTATGTTGATTGAAAAAAGAATTTATTAAAATTAAAAAAAAATGCTTAATCCAAAATGATTATTATTATTATACATCTTGATTAAAATATATGATGCCGTTTGTTTCGAACATATCACTATTTAAATGTTCTATTCATTGAGCTTACTTTCATCTAAAACTTTTGTATAAAATTCAATAAATCGTTGTACAACATCTGGATCTTGACGAACTTGAAAATAAGGCATGTCTGAATTTTCTTCAATTTGTTGTACACATGATGAAAAATAAATTTCTAAGAAATTTTCTAATTCATCATTTGTTTGTTCATTAAAATTCATTGGTATTTGAAGTAAAATACGTGTTTCATTTAAAGCTAAAAGAAAAAAGTCAACATATTAATATAAAAATTGTATTCGTAAAATTGTCTTTTCTTTTTTGGTTTTACTATCAATTGATCCATATTGAAGATAATGTGAAAAATTTGTTCGAAAATATTTTCCTCGAATCTTTGCAATATTTTGTGGTAATTTTGAATAAACACGTTCACGTATAGGTTTTATTGGAGCATTAAATGTTAGTTGAGTTTTATCTTGTTCCATCGTAGTATGTTTTTCAATTAATGGTTCTAAAAGAAAAACTATAATAATTCGATTGACATATAAGAATTGTTTTACCATGAGTGATTAGAATTGATCGATTATCGGAAGTAATAATTTTTGTTGATGTAGTCATTTGATCTAGAAAAAAAGAAAAAAAGACAAAAAAAGAATGAAATAATAGATGATTTATTTATTGTTACCATTTACGGGTTGAAAACCATCAAAATCATCTTCATCATCATCACAAAACATTGATTGTACTAATTGTTCAACATCATCTGGTCTTAAACCAATTAATGATTGATTTGTCAAACGAACGTTTTGTTGTTGTTGTTGTGTAATTAATGATGTTGTATTTTCTTTTTCTTCCATATCCATTGATTGAGATTTTGGTGGTGATAATGCATATGTATCATTTAATGCGATTGTTTGATCAAGAAAATTTGAATTAATTGGTTTTGTTACTTTTTGTTGTGGTTGTTTAGTAATAACAACAAAATCATCTTCACTACCATCAAGACCATAACGTGTAAAATGTTTTACCGTAAATGTCCATGAACCATCAGTTACAGTATAATTAATAAATTCTCCATCAAATTTTTTTGTTACTTCACGTAAATAATCACTATAATTCATAGCTTTAATACGTTCAATATCAGTTATTTCTTTTCGTGTTGTTCGATCAATTGGATAAACACCATGTAATGTTATACGAGCTGGAATATTTAATTCTTTACCAACAGGTGGTTTATTATTATCATCAGGATAAACTGTTACTTCATGACGATCAATTTCAACTAAATGAAGAAAAAAAATAAACATTTATAGAATTTAAATTACAAAAAGTTTCGTTTGTTTTTTTTACTAATTCGATCAAGATCAAGACCGGCAACATTAATTTGACCATAGAATGTTACTGAACCATATTTTTCATGTCCAACTGAAAATTGTTTAACAATACATTGACCTTGATCATTAAATGATGATTTTAATTCTAACATAGATGGTTTCATATAATAATATTCACGTGTTAATTTTGGTAACTGATAAGCATTAGAACTAGCATTTGATTTTATTATGTTTGTATTATCATAATCATGTGAAGATTTTGTTCGTTGAATTGAACTAGTTGATATTGATGATGGAGGTGGTGGTGTTGTTGATGGTGGAGGAAGAGATGTTGGTGATTGAACAAGTGTTGTTGATGGATGAGATATTGAAGGTGATGGTTGTTTATGAACAATAAGTGGAGTTGAATGATGAAGAGGTAACATTCCACGATTGCCATCTAAAAAGTAAAAACAAAAAATTTGCAAAACATTGTTCAATGTTTTTTGAATAGAAAGGATCTCGTCGGATTTGGTGATCTATCCTGAACTACAATGCTATATAAGAAATCAAGTTTTATGGAAGTTCTCATGCACTAAGAGTCAATACACTAGTTATAATGCATGAAGGATATTATGGAATATTCATCGACATTTTAATGTCTACAATGTTCTCAGATAATCGTAAGGAAATCTTTTTAAAACTTAAGTCGATACAGTTATAGGTGTTCTTCAATATTCTATAATCAATAGTTTTCATCGTTGCTTTTTTCATACTTAAAGATGTTTCTTTTTCTAGGATCTAGGTTATTTCTGGACTACATGATATTTCAGTATGCTCAATTCTGTGCTATAGAACACATGACTACCAACGAAAAAACCTTCTAAAAAATTGCACATTATCAAGCTCTATGTTTTAGAAATAATATCTTTCGGAACAACAGTGATTCATTGTCAACTTGCAAGATTATTCTCAAGAATAGCCTATTTTTCTATATGAAAGAGCCAGTATATTGATGATATTTTAACATTACTCAGCAGTTCTATTCAAAATTTTTATGCATTAATTATCAGCACATTATTCCGGATGGACTGATTTAAATAACTCCTTCATTAACGCAAAAAAAAGGTTTGACATTCAGATCCCTGGAGAGGAGCACAAGTATAGAATTGCAAGAAAGAGGTCTGTTATTTTTTGTTAATGCTTTTTCAAATTTATATTTCGAGTATTCAAGTTTGATTTACGCCTGAAACACTACAAGAATTTATAAATATCTTATGCTCATTTCAAAAATAAATTTTTCCATATTCTTGTACCCCCTCCAGGAGTCTGGAGATGGAAAACTGTTTTTCCATTTATAAAAAAAAGTTATTCATATCAGTTCATCAAGGATGCTGTATTGAATATTGATATATCAAAATTTTTAATAGGACCGTTGATTACTGTTAAAATATCGTCAATACACCGATCCATTCATATAAGAAAATAGACTATTCTAGAGGACAATCTTGCAAGTTGACAATAAGTTCCTGGTATTTCAAAAGATATTATCATATGAAATAGTGTAATATCATATAGTCAAGAAATAACTTAGACTTTACAAAAGGAATCATTTTTAAGTATGAAGAAAGCAATGATGAAAACTATTGATTATAGAAAATCGAAGAACAACACCTATGACTGTATCGAATTGAATTTAAAAATAAAATTTGTACACGTTCATCTTAGAGATCAAAATGTCTATGAGGATCCTATAATGTGCCACACGGATTGTAATCAACATATTGATCTTTAGCACATCAAAATTTCTCTAAAACTTAATTTCTTGTGTATCATACAATGCGCCAGAATTTTCTCTATAAAAGCATATGTATGGCATTTTGGTTTAGGAGAGACCATTAAATCTGTCGGCATCTTTCCTATTTAAAATAAACCTACTTCCTGGATTTAAAGTTTGTTCATTATTAACAGTTGTTGATGAAACATGAGCTGAAGCAGTATCAATTGTTGTTGTTGTAGATGATGTTGATGATGGTATGGTATGAACAGTTGATAGAATATTTGTATTATTATTCATATTAGCTAATGTTTCAAGTTCAGCAAGACGTCTTAATGGATAAAGTGAACGAATAGATTCAGATTGAAATGATGAATCAATAAAATCATTTGATAAACGTAATTTTGACATTTTATTTCTTCCAATTAAAAGAAGTTCTTCTTCTTCACTAAAATCAGCTGTTAATGGACTTTTGATTTGTCCTGTTGTTGGTGTTGTTGATTGATTAGGTGATTTTATTTCATCATTTATTATATTTGGTGACGATAATGATGAAACAGGTTTTAATTTAAAACGAATATCAACTAATGGACGAGCTGAAGATGTTTTACGTGAAGTTGATTGTAAAGGTAATGTTACTGGTGATGATGTTGATGTTGTAACTGTTGTTGGTGTTACTGATGAAGTTGAAACAACAATTAAATCAGTTGGTGGTTTTATTTGATCAATATTATTGAAATCTTTTTTTCCACGACTAGCAAATGGATCAAGAAGTGATGCAGCAAGAAATCTTTGTTGTACTAATGGTATTGATTGTTGAATTTGTGTTTGAGTAATATTTGTTGGTGCACCAAAACCTGTTGTTGCTGCTGCTGCTGTTGTTGTTGTTGATCCAAATGGTGCAGAAAAACCAAATGATGGAGCTGCCATTGATGCTACTGGTTGAGCTTGATTAAAACTAAAACCAGTAAATGGTTGAGGATTAAAAATTGATGAAGTTGTTGTTGCTGGTGCCGATGTACCAAATAGAGTCGGTGCAGCACTTGTTGCTGTTGATGAAAATGAAAATGGTGTTGCAGCTGGAGTAGCTGTTGTTGTACCAAAACCACCAAAAATTGGAGCTGTCGTAGCTGTTGATGTAGCTGGAGTACCAAAGATACTTGTCGTTGTTGCTGCTGGTGCACTAGCACCAAAGCCTGTAAATGCTGGTGTATTTGTTGTAGCACCAAATACAGGTGCAGCTGCACTTGTTGTTGTACCAAATATGTTTGTTGTAGCTGGTTGACCACCAAATGGATTTGTCATTGCTGGAGTTGTTGTTGTAGAAGTTGGAACACCAAATATATTTGTTGTAGTAGTTGAAGCTGTCGTACCGAAAGGTGTAGATGTTGTTGGTTGAGAAAATATACCTGCACTTGTAGCTGGTTGAGATCCAAAAGAAAATGGTGTTGAAGTACTTGTTGTTGTTGTTCCAAAACCTTAGAAAATTTAATCGTTTTATTTAGAAAATAAATTTGACTTCTTTTTACCGAATGTAGGTTGAGTTGTAGCTGGTCTAGCACCAAATGGATTTGTTGCTGTTGTTGAACCAAAAATACTTGTTGTTGGTTGTGTTGTACCAAAAATTGAACCTGTTGCTGGTGTTGTTGATGTTCCCGTACCAAATGGACTAGTTGTTGTAGCTGCTGGTGTTCCAAATATACTTGTTGTTGGTGCTGTACTCGTACCAAATGCAAATGAAGGTGTTGATGTTGCTGATGCAGCTAAAAAAGTATTTGATTAGATGAGAGAAAAGAAAATTTTTTTTTGCATTCAAAACGATTAATTATACCGAATGGACTTGTGGTTGTAGCTGTTGTACTACCGAAAATACTCGGTGCTGTTGATGCAGCAGAAAATGTTGCTAGAAACAAAAACAAAAAACATATGTTAATAATTATATATTTTAAAAGAAATAGATTTAAATTACTGTTAGCGCCATATGGTGCAGGACTAAATGGTGTTGATGAAAAAGTTGTTGAACCAAATAATGAAGGCGTTGCTGGAAATTTTCGATTTGATTGATAATCTTCCATACGTAATTCTTCCATTGATTTATTTGTATATTCTTTCATTGCACAGATACATTGAAGTTTAGTATTTATTGTTTGAAATGTATTATTTTTTGTACGCATTGTATCTAAGAAAAGAAAAACACAAAAAACCTTATATTTTGATTCAAAAAAAAATTTATTTACTGATTTACCTTGTCCAGGTACACCTTCAAATTTAACTGTTGTACCCATTTGAGTTGTACCTGTTACAGTTGAACCAAATATACTAGTTGTTGGTGTAGGTTGTGCAGCACCAAATGTTGTTGTTGTTGAACCAAATATTGATGTTGGTTGAGCTGCTGGTTGAGTTCCACCAAATAAAGATGTTCCACCAAAACCTAAAAAAAAAGGAATTCAAATTAAGAATTTTATTTTATTTTGTTGTTTTATCTTTACCTGTTGTTCCCGTAGCTGGTGTTGTAGAAGCTGGTGTACTACCAAATGTAGTTGTACTACCAAATGGACGAATAGTTGTTGCACCTTGTAAACCAGTACCAAATGTAAGCGGTTGTGATGTAGCTGGTGCGGCTGTTGATGCACTTCCAGTTGGAGTACCAAATGTAAATGTTGAATTTAATGAAGGGGCAGCTGTACTGGCTGCTGGTGTAGCCGTAGAGCCAAATAAAAATCCAGTTGTTGCCGGAGCTGCAGTGGTAGTTGTTGATGTTGCACCAAAAGCTGTAAGCAGTAAATAAAAAAAAAGATAAATGAAATATCATATAATTTTAAATACATACGATTTGATGGTGCTGTACTGCCACCAAATGAAAATTGACTGGTACCTCCGAACATTTCGAAATTCCTGAAATTTCAATCAATAATATAAATGACGAAGAATTATTTATCGTCTGATAATTTCAATTCTCTTTTTAATTCGTGCCTAACAGGATAACATTATAACGAATGAAATTATTTTATAGATGTCGTTTGATATTTTTTCAAAAATAAAAATAAAAATTATTTGAAATAGAAAAATAAATTCTTATATATTTGAAATTTAAATTTTTAGTAATTTATATTTATTTATACATTGAACCAATTGGCGTATTGCTGACGATGCAACTAACGAATTATGATAAAGAACAATTGTTGGCTAGCAATTTATTTGCTTTTTACTTTTAAATAAATAGAATTTACTATCATCAAGGTTAAGAATAACCTAATGGCAGATCCAACAAAAGCTGATATTGACACTATTTTTAAACGATTAAGAGCACTTCCTGCAAATAAGGTTTGTCTATGATTGTTGAATTTTATATTTATATTATGTAACGTTTGATAGGTATGTTTTGATTGTGATGCTAAAAATCCAACATGGGCATCGGTTACTTATGGTGTTTTCGTATGTATTGATTGTTCAGCAAGACATCGTGGTCTTGGTGTTCATTTATCATTTATACGTTCGACTAATCTTGATACAAGTTGGGGATGGCTTCAACTTCGGTATATTTTATTGAAATTTTTAAATTTCTATAATTTAATATTTTTCTTTACATAGAGCCATGCAAGTTGGCGGCAATGCCAATGCTGTAAGTGTTTACTGTGTTATAATCATAAGAGAAATGTTTTTTTTTAATATTTTTTTACGATTAGGATGCATTCTTTCAACAACATGGTTGTAATACGAAAGATACTCAACAAAAATATAATAGTCGTGCTGCTCAACTCTATCGTGAAAAACTTTATCACATGGCAACAAAAGCAACGCAACAATATGGAACGAAGGTAATAAAGTGAATTCACTATTTAGAGAAAGCATTCTTCTGAGAATGATGACTTTTTTTTTCTATTTATTGGTAACTACTAGAAACCATCATACAATATTTATTGTTTGTATTTTTTGTAATTTTTCAATCATTTAGCGTTTGTAACATTATCTTAGAAACGTTAGTTCAAACAAATCAATGAATTCTCCTTGTCACATGGAAAGATTTAAATTTGTTCAATAGTCTTACGAGGAAAGGTCCCTAAGTATGACTCGTCAATTGAACTGATATTTTGCCATAAGTAAACTTCAATGAGATTAGTAGAAGCCTATATAGAGGTTCATCCCCATACACTGTCGTTCTCAATTTATTATAATTTTACTAAATTGAAATATTTCTGGCAAGTTATTTCTCAAAAAATTGAATTCCGACATTTCAACTTGGAAATTTACCTATACGTAGGTCCCATGGATAGTAGAATGTTTTGAAACTTTGAGCCTAAAACGATGTGTTCTGCTTGAGATATTGAATATTCAAAAATAATCATGCGTTACAATATAAATAGGGAAGAATAACGTATGAGGACAAATATTTATAGATTTCTACTAGTGTTGTCGAGACCTAATTATGAGCAAAATATCAGTTCGATTGGTGAGTCACATTTGGAACTTTTCTTCGTCAGATGAGTTGATTGCAACGATACTACATGAAAGACGGCATAGGGTTTTTTTATTGCTACTTCTTGCATCCCAAATATTATTTCCATTGAGACTAGTGATTTAAACGAAACATTGTCTTGAATTATGAATCATCTTGATTGCACTGAAATCAGAGTTTTGTATCTATAAGAATTATTTTCTATCTGTCTTGCTTATTGTGTTATGAATCTATGTACGTAAAAGTCGAGTTTTTTTTTTAATCCAAGAGCAAAATTTAACCGTTCAATAGTCTATTC
>CAJNOL010000168.1:152596-219315 GCA_905250125.1 Rotaria sordida | reverse complement strand
TAACAAAATAGAGTATTCTCTTTTTTTGAAGTTGTTACTTTTTATTGGTTATCTCTTCTTTTTCTTGTCGTACTGTTTGTACGTTTTTTCTGATTGCACACACAAATACAAAACAAAAGAAAAACAAACAATCAAACAAATTTTTTGTTGTTGCTGTTGTTGTTGTTTTATGATGTTGCTTCCATAGGTGTAGTTGTTGATGTTTGTTGAATGCTTTCTTCAGTATGTTTGCCTTTGGCAGCCAATTTCGATTTTGAACGACGATCTAAAATACGTCGTCGATCACGATCTAATTTTAATTTTGTTATTTGAACCTAAATTAAAATAGAAAAAAAAAAGAAACTAGAATTTCGTTTGTTTTCTTCTTTTGAATTTTAAATTTTACCTTCGATGGATGAATACCAATATGAACAGTATTACCATTAGCTTTTTCACGTGTAATTCGTTCGATATGAACAACAAATTTTTTACGATAAACTTGTGTTACTTTACCTGATGGTTGACCTTTAAAATGACCACGTGTAATCTATTTAAAAATGAAAGAATTTTCATTGTATATAGCAAAAAAATAATATAAAATATCAATCGTACGTACTGCTACTTCATCATCTTTACGAATAGGTATACTTCGTACATTATAACGTCGTCGTAATTCTTTATTTAATGGTGCACTCATTAAACGACGACGAACATGCGATGGTGCAGTGAAATAACGTTTACGAGCTTTACGACGTGATGATGAGACAAATCGATTACGTTTCATTGTGTGTGTGTGTGTGTGTGTTGATATTTATAATAAATGAATATTAAAAAAAGATTTATTAATCTGTAAAAAAAAGTATATTAAAATTATCATACAAATATAAATATGTTTATTACCAATAGTAAAGAGAAATAAATGGTCAATCATTTTGGTGACTCATTCTCATTTGTAGTTGATTCTTACAATTTAATATTTTGAATTTTATTTTATTTTATTCATTAGAATATAAATATATGAAATTAAGAAAAATTAGTTTATTAGTTAATTATTTAATTATTTTTAAAATGGAATATATAATGCATAAATGCATTATATTAAAATAGTTGCTTAGTAACAATAGAAGAAACCTTGACAAATGGTTATGTAAGGAATAGCTACGCAAAAATGAATGTCAATATGAACATTTGTTAATTTATATTGAGTAGAATATATTGCTTATTATAAATAATTGTTCTCATAAACGTAATTGGAAAAAAAGAAGGTTTTTTCTTTTGTTTTTTTCACCATTTCACATTCGATAATCTGCAAGTATACGTCTGACGTTTTGTAAATCACTCATTCTTTTCAAGTACACTTATTAATAAAAAAAAAATTTTTTTTTTTCTATACATCCTATGTCTTACACATGGACGATTGTTTTCTTCCTTTTTTTCATACAGAGAATCAGAAGCCTAGAGTTGTATATATATGTATTTTTTTTAATTTCCGTTGTTTATACATAATTTTTGATCTAAGATACAAAATGTTAATATAATTGTTCTAATACGCAATAGATATTTCCATTATTATTGAATAAAATTCAAACAAAAAAAAATCGATTCTTTTTCTAGTCAACAAAAAAATAACATACAGTGGTAGTGATTAATTTATTGCTATTTTTATGATAAAGACCAGTTAGTGCTAGAATAAATATTTGAAAAAAACAAAATTATTTTCTTTTCTTTACAAGATGTCAAAGTAGAAAATCTGATAAAAAGAAAAAGTGTACAACAAACTTCAATGGCTAAAACTCGCCATCATATGCGTTCAATAACTGGATCTACACAAATTAATACATATTCTCCATATGGTAACAATAGAAATGGTGAATTTCCATCATCAAATAGTGATCCATCAGCAGCTAATGTTAATGTATCATTTGGTAAAAATGAAAAAAAAAATTTAACTCCATATGAAAAACTTTTATATGATTTACAATATGATACACATTTTAAAGCAGAAGAAAAAGCTGGTCGACTTATTGGATTTTATCGTCTTTACAAAGATATTGGTTTGGGTAATTTTTCACGAGTTAAACTTGGTGTGCATCTACTTGCTAAAGGTGAAAATTGTCTTTCTTTTTTCAGATTTCGTTCTTGAAATTAATCAAGTCTTCTATATCCATTGTACTTGTTTTTGGATTTCAAATACAACTGTTAAATTAATAATATCGAATAGATAAAATGTTTTCTATACGATAATAGCATTTTTTTTTCATTCTGTCCTCGTTTTCTCAGGTATGGTACATCTAATGGAACTAGAACTTTTTGTGTTAAAAAGATTCTAACATTGTCGTTGTAATTGAGAAAGCATTTGAATATAATAATAGGACTTAGTCACGGAAGATTAGTCTTTACATTAAAAAAAAAACTAGGTCTTACATGATTCAATAAAATTCTTTTTTTCTTCTGCTCTTCTAGATAATATAAAATTCCATAGTTGTTTTATTTCAAAGTGAAAAAGTTTACTACAAATTTAACGATGATTTTCGATCACAAAACGAGATATATGTAGGTTTCTACAGGGATATTTCTTCTATCTAATCGTGTACGTATTGTTAAGTTCTATTGCGCACCGTTGAGATCTCAAAAGAGAGCATCACCTTTCCCACAGCTACAATAGAAGCCAATGAAGGTGATGCCATCTATTAAGATCCTGACAATAGACAATAGAACTTCATAGTACATATAAAGGAAGTCTTTCTCCGCAAACCTACCTATATCCTTTTCTAGAGTCAAAAACTTGTAATTATCTTCTTACATACAAACTTTCCTTGTACGCTCTTACTCATACCAATAAATAGACCTGTTGCTGCTTGGTGAATAAATCAGTGGAACAATTTCCAAATATCAAAATTTTCGCTAAAATATTGTATTAAGCTTATCAGTTTTTCAAAAACGTACCATTGACTCATAAAGTTTCAACGACAATTATTCTTCAGACACACTCACACTAAAGATCGATAAGTTACTTTCTAATGTCTCAGGGATAGTTTCAGTACATTTGATATGACTCTTTCAGAACTACACCAATCGAGAACATTTAAATGAAAATTCTTTTTTAACCAATAAAATGAAATCCGATTAAAAAGTTTATATTTCAAGAACTCATTTCATTGTTTTACTTAACATAAAAATTTAACGTATTACTAGAATAAAAGAAAATGTTTTGTTTATTTTTTTTTTGTCTTATAGAAGAAGTAGCTATTAAAATTCTTGATAAAACCAAATTAGACAATAAAACTCAACGTTTACTTTTACGTGAAATAACTTCAATGGAAAATTTATATCATCCAAATATAATACGTTTATATGAAGTTATTGAAACACCAAATGCAATTCATATTGTTACTGAATATGCACCCGGTGGTGATCTTTATACACACATAACCTCGGAAGGAAAAATTCCTGAAGATGAAGCTAAACATATATTTGCTCAGATAACTGCTGCTGTTGATCATATGGTATTAAAAAAAAAAGAAGAATTTGATTTGAAATTTTTTTTTTTATAAACTAAAACATAATATTTTATTTTTGTGTTTAGCATAGTAAAAATATTATTCATCGTGATATAAAAAGTGAAAATGTCTTTTTTGTTAAAGAACATCTTATAAAAATCGGTGATTTTGGTTTTAGTACATATTCAGAAAAAAATCAACCATTAACAACATTTTGTGGTAGTCCACCATATGCAGCTCCAGAATTATATCGAGATGAAAATTATATTGGAATTTATGTTGATATATGGGCTATGGGTATAACACTTTTTTTTATGGTTACTGGTTTAATGCCATTTCGAGCTGAAAATATGGGAAAATTAAAAAAATCTATTATTGATGGACATTATTCTATACCAGGATCTGTTTCATATCAATGTCAAGAACTTATAAGTGAGTATAGCAAAGATTATAAAAATCCTACTAGTTTTTTTTTTTTTATTATTCAGATGGACTTCTTAATCATGAAATAACTGAACGTTGGTCAATTAAACAAATTCGTTCATGTTCATGGCTTACTCATCAAAATTTTCCTAAAGAATTTAATCCATTTTCAATGAATATAAATAATTATTACACATCTTCAAATGTAACTAAAATATCTACATCAATACCAACAAAATCTTCTATTGAATATGAAACATATTTAAGATTACAAAAATTAGGAATTACATCTGAATATTTACAAGTAATGAATAAAAATTCTGATGATAAAAATTTTTCTAATTTTGATATGATTAATGGAACATATAGAATTCTATTACATCGTTTACAAAAACAATCAAATGTTCTTGAACGTGATGATATGTATGCAGAAAAATTCAATGAAGATTTTCCTTCATTACAAAATCATATGATAACTTCGTATAGAAGAACCGGTGAACGAAAGAGTAAACAAAATTTAAATCAATCTCAAACACACAATGCCAAAGTATGCATTATATTATAATTTTCATATGTTTCTTTAAATTCTATGCATTTATCTTCCATTTTCAACTGAATATTACAAAAACTCTGTATAGAACTAATAATTTAAGAATATATTTTCTTTTCTTTTTAATTTATTAAAAGTAAACAGAATAAAGATTAACTACTATGTATATTTATTTTTTTATTCATATAAGAGACTGATTAATAAATGGGTAATTTTAATTCATTGAATAATCAAATGAAAAATTCTTTTTGATATTTCTAATTAAAATATTCATAGTTTATTTTCATCAGTAGGCTTGTATCATGCCCGAACTTACACTGAGTAACACAGACTCGGTCTGTCTCGATTTATCTTGATGTTGGTTTTCTAAATTTTGTTATCTCATAAAAATTCTGTTTGCATATACGGTGATTTCTATACGTCAACGATAGAAGTATGTTGAGTAAAAAAATTATGCAAAGAAAGTATTTCTGTAAAGCAAGAGAATGTAAAAAGATACAATCTGTCATTCAGTTGTATGAAAATGGAAGAACATTTGAAGAGAACGTCGTCGAGAAATAACATATCACGAGAAAAATATTAATTAAAATTTTGAAACGATACAAATTAAATCGAAGATAGTTTAATTAGAAATATAATGAAATTAAAATTAACAAAGGTCAATTTGATGAACATGAGCAAACAGTAATATAACGTGAAGGATAAAATTCTTGAAAGTTTTATGTATGCAGTTTCACTGTTTTTATTATTAAATCGTGCGGTAAAATTAAACAACGTTAATTTAATGTTAATATATATTTGTAAAGCAGAACTTAAGTGCTACATATATATTTGTTTAATAAAAGCAATGCTTGGATATATAAATAGAAACTTCAGTACTAACAAAAAAAAAGACAGTATAATATTGCTGTTATGAGTTTATGATGATGGATGATGATTTAATGGAAATAGACAATATTTGTAAATATTTTAATCACGTATAATACCACAATGATCATAGTAGTGTTTAATTATTTCTTCTTTTTGTATTATTTTGTTCATTGTTCATCGTCGTAACTAAACTTTATTCAATGAGTAATGAATGCTGTTGTTCTATATCTTTTCATTCATGAAATAATGAATTATATAATGAACTGATGTGTTTTGTTGTTTGAATAGACATAACTATTGTCTCTTCTAATCCCAAAAGTCTTACATCACGAAATGTTTCTTTTATTTTTGATGTATTATAAATTTTCACTTTATTGAATACTAAACATAGAGAATAACAATTAAGTATACTATGCATATAATTCATTAAAATAACTATTTCTCTTTGTAAATTCAAATTAGAAATGTATAGGATAAGCCTTTTTTGTACCCTGTATTCTGACTGAGAGAAATAATAATATGCCTACAATGTTTTCTGAAGTACATTTTTTTGAATATTGATTCAACAGCTCATCGAACTTCATCTGAGTGATGAACGTATTAAGACTCGTATTAAACAAATATATATGTAGCATTTGAGCTCTGCTTTATAGGCATATAATCATATTAAATTAATGTTGTGTAGTTTTACTAGCCATCTTAAATATCATGTTCAGTGAGAGACGGTAGTCAGGATTAACATATTGATTTCTCACTATTTCAACATAGAAAATTCTTTTAATGCTAACAGATGTTTTAGCATGAATAAACAACATAGTTGTTATAATGTTGTTATCATTGAATTGTTCTTTTCATATCATTCATATCTCACAAACTTTCATATTTTCTCGTTAAAACTGAAACTTCATAAAATTTCTCCATAAAACGTTATCTAATTTTCTACATTTTAATCTTTATTTAATTTCAATATGATAACAAGAAGTTTTTTTTTTTTGTTTAATATCGGTTGCTAATCATCAATATAGAACTTCATAAGACATATGTGTATATATATATATTTTGACTAGAGTTATATAGATAAGAAAAAAAAAAACAAAATGATCTAATTAAGTTTCATACACTATCAACAAACTAATATTTTATACAATAAAAAAAAAGAGATCCGAAAACAAAATAGTCTGATTTTTTGTTTCTAATAATTTTGCATATGCATTATTTCATATTCTTTATTATCTGAACGTGATGAACCAATTGTACAACAAATACAACATGATAATAATAAACAAATAAATGTTGTTAATGCTGCACCACATCCTAACCAAAAACTTAAACCAAAAAATTCTAAATTTTGTAATGTTGGATTTCTTTCATATATCATTATATTTAATGGAGAATTTTTTTCATAATCTAATAATATTTCTTTTTTCCATATCCATATAAAAACAAATGATAATAAACCAATACAAATAGATAAACATGATAATAATATCCATAAATTATAGAAATAAAATGGTACAGATCGATATTTATGATGACAACAAGCAATAAAAAATAATGATATTATAGAAAGAAAAATAAATATTAATCCACTTGTAATACCATAGAAAACACATAATTGTAAATAATAAATTAAATTAAGATATATAATACGTTGATTTGGATATGGATATAATTCTAATAATGATGAATCAATTTTTGGTGGATAAATATTAAATGGATTAAAATATTTTTCTTCACATAAACGATTATTATGATAAAAATTTCGTTGTTTATTTGATGTATTATTATTATCAATACAATTTAATTCATCACGAAAATCAGAACAATCAACAATATTATCACAACGATGTTTTGGTAGAAAACCTATAGATAATATCAATATCAATAATTATATATATAAAGCAGAGAAAGAATGTTAGATTTTCTTTTGATTAACTCAAATAAAATTTACATCAAATCTCTTTTACTTTGTTAAATCGAATATGTTCTATCTAAATAGTCCATCTTTATACCTTATTGGATGAGTATCTTGAAAAGTTTTATCATAGATTTTCTATTATGACTCAATATATAGCATAAACATTTATCGTACTTGAAAATCTGTCGCTGTCGCAATGTTTTTCAAGAATTTCTTCAAAAATCACTTTCGTCACGGTGCTGAATTAGTATAACTAGATTGAATCCATCAAATTCACAATGATTCTGTCTGTTGAACTTGTAGACATTCAAATCAGGTGTAAATCTATGCAATTTTTATAATCTCTATCAAAAAAAAAAAGCAGCTGCTAATGCCACGATAGTAGTTTTAAAACATCTTCCACGGTGTCATCAATATCTCTGGTGTAATGCAGAAAATATCGTAAAACTTTGATTGTATTAGTAGGAAAATCAATTTTTTGAATTAAACTCACAGCTCATTACTATTAGATAATAAAAAACATTCATCATATATAATTGATTTCTGATTGAGAAAAACATTCTTATTTATACAAATGATACATGCCAGAGTAGAATGTTTATATATATATATACACCATTAAAGATTATTGTAATCTATCTAAAAATGATTTTTTTCAGCAGTGAGTACTTTTTTTATTTCCAAACAGAAAAGTTTTCGTAAAGCAAAATTATATTATAATGTATATACATTTACTCATGTTTGTATTTATTTTTTATACTCTTTGTTATGTTTATTTTTTGTTTGATTATTACTATTCTCATTAGTTACCATACTCCATTCATCATTCGTATATTTCTTTATGACTAATATATTTAGTTATTTAATTGTTTATATATTCATCTATTTTCTGTTTACTTTTCTCGCATTAATTATCATATTCTCTTTTTGATTAATTATGTATTCAATTCATTTTATCATCTGCTATCTTTTTGTAACACTTGGGATTGTATCTCAGGGGGATTTATACAAATTCTCAGATTTACCTTTTGACAGTATATTAAATAATCAGACTGTATTAGAAATAAGATAATACCCTAGAGATAATCTTCTTGTCGTATATCTTGACTTCATTTCCATTCTTTTTTTTTTGTCCTTACATAATTTCTAGTACAATTTTAATTTGATATTAAAACACAAGTCTCGGAAAACATATTTTTACTTACATTTTGAATCACATAAGAAAGCATTTGTATATTCATTACATTGTTGACAATTTTCTTCATCTGAATTATCTTCACAATCAACAATACCATCACATCTTAAATAAAATAATTAACTCAATTTATTTGTTATTAATTCAAATATATATATAAATAAATACCTATAAGAATTTTCTCGTCGAGCACATTTTTGTGCATAAGAACAATATACATGTTTATTTAAATGACATTTTTCTTCATTACAATTTTCTTCATCTGAATTATCTATACAATTTGATATACCATCTATAAATTAAAACAACAAAAAAAATAAAATTTTTATATATATATTTTTTAATTTAACATACCACATGTTTGTTCATCTTTTCGATAACAAGTTTTTCTATCAAGACATTCTATATAATCTGTTGGACAATTCAATATTGGAAAATTTATGTCACATAATAATTCATCATTTTTATTTTCACAATCAATAATACGATTACATTGTTTTTCTTGATCAATACAATGTTTTAATGGATTTGAAATAATTGTATTTGTTTGACAACTAAATTGATCATTTGAACAATTTTCATACGATAATTTTAATTGATTTTGATAAAAAATTTCATTTCGAAAATCAAATGAATTTGAAACAAGAACTTTAATATTTCGATATGTAAGACATTCATTTAATATACCACGTGAAATTATTATAGGAATTAATATTGAATAAAATCGAACATCATTTGAAATATTTAATGAATTTTCTTGAGGAATATTCTTAAATATTTACAAGAAATTAAAATTCAAAAATAAAAAAATCTATCATTTGAAATATTACTTGTTCCAATGAAATCATCCACCAACTTGTACCAAATGCAACTCCAAGTAAACCAAGAGCAATTAATGATGGAATAAGAAGTAGAAATAAACGTGTACAATGATTCATAATGAATCTAAAATAAAAACAAAAAAAATTACTAACTTTATATTCACACGATCATTGTCATTTGTCTGATATTCTTTATCATTCGAAATGAAACAACATCAAATAGAAATAAAAATCAAACTACATAGTGTAAAGAGAAGGTGATAGGACAGTCGACATGTAACACAAACACACATACACCCATCGGATTTATTTAATAAAACGAACAAAAAAAAAACAAACTATTTTCGATGTACTTGCATGAATGAATCATTAAAGAAAATACGTTTAATGCAAACAAAACTCAATATAACTTCTACAATCATTCTTCCGCTATATAAATGAATTCTTTGATCTTCTCAATAATTCTTACGATTATTCTCCAACAAAAGACAAGCCAAACTGCTATTACATACTCACTGTCAATAGTAATATTTCTCATAAATGATAAAAAAAAAAAAAAAAAGGATAGAAACCATAGTATGTTGTCTCTCATTTCTCCAGAGAATGGACTAATATATATGCATGTCAGTCACTCTCATTTTTTTTCTTCTCTAATGCAACCAAATAAAGGATTATTCATTAATATATCACTCGAGGCTATAAAGCTTGTTTGATAATAACATTCGTTCAACAAATATCTTTCTATGTTTTATTATCTTATTTTTTAGTAAATATAAATATCTTACATTCATCAATATTTATCTTGATGTTACTATGTCAATTCATTAACTAAAAATGAAATATGTTCAAAGATTTTTATTTAATCATATAATAATTTGAAATATTAGTAGTAGTAACTAACAATTTTTTTAATCTTTCATTCTTCATCATAGGATAGATTATGAATAAATAGATGAAAAAGAAAAAGACATATATAAAGATCATTCCATTATAGATTATATTGATGACCTCAATTTGAACTTGTAAAGAATGAGGATAGAAAAGAGAACAATATTGATGTGTGATATGTTGTATTTGATTATACAAATATAAGCCAACTTAAGTCTTATATTCATCATTGTACACCATATATGGACAAGCACGAATACAATAAATAGAAAAAGAGTGTTGTATGTCAATATCGTTTTGATTACATCAATCTTAAATCTTCAAGATTAATTGTTAGGATAGTTTTAGTTAATCATCTCTGCTGATCAGAAAAGTTTAAACTTTTATATAGTTAAATGTCCTAAAGACTAATGAACTCATTTTATGAACAGTAATGTACTTATTTCAATCGAGTAAAATATTGTCGATGAGTCCATTGAACGATCTAATTTTGTAGGTAATAGCAGTAACAAAAAAAAAATATCAATTTGATCCTAAAGTTTTTATTTTTTGACTTTTTCGTATAAATAAATATGATTTTTTTTTCACATTGATTACATGTTCTGCAATTAACTTGAATAGACTCTTTAGCTATGACAAGAGATCTAACGAGGAAATCTTCCGAGGTGTCAAATTGTTTTGCGATCGAGACGATGTGCATTTGATGAGTACTAGTCAGTAATAGAAAAGTTTAAAATGGTTTGATTTTCTGGACCTTCATTCTTGAGATATCGAAATTTTACGAGATTTTTCAACAAAAAACTGTGGACACCTGGAAAATCGACTTTCGAGTTTCGACTTCATATTTTACATGAAGAAACTTCTCAATCTCATTAAGAACTTTGTTCATGTAAAGTTTGAGTTCGAAGGTCGATTTTCACGTGACCATAGCTTAAAATCATTCTAGACTTTTCTATTGCTCACTATTACTCATTAAGTGAACAATTGTCTTGGTCAAAAAGCGATTTGACACATGGAGAGAGATTCTCTCGTAAGTTTTGTTGCTCGAAGTGTCTTGAGCGAGGATTTGAGGGAGAATAGAATTTCCTCCATTCTTTCGAATTTTGGAGGTTACTTCCTACAAAAATCATTGACTACTCTTAAAAAAATCGCCAGTCTTGCAAAAATAAACTTTACTCCGTTCCTTCCAATTTCAACCACGTCAAGACAGTCGTGTTTATTGCTTCTTAAAGAATATTATTTTAATTTGAAAACTAGTTCATTTATGAACGTGAATCCATCACAAAAATACCTTGCAGTTCATCTTTTAGTCAAAAGCATGATATTTCTGAGTCTATAAAATAAATTCTCCAATGTTACTTTTTTATGCTCTATCCAAAGAATTAATTAGTTTATTATACACATTCTAGTATTATTACGAAGAGCGTAACAGAATCAGCATCCAATGGCTAAGCCTTTTTTTTTCAAAAAATAGAAACATCGTTTATCTCCCGTATTGTTCTTTATGATATATTTTAGTGATACTGTCTAGTAGGCACCTCATACTTTCATAAATGAATTTTTATGTTATCAGAAGAAAGATAGAAAATATATTTTTTTTCTCTTTATTTCTTTCTCACAAATGATACCAGTTTGTTTATTTTGAGGACGTGTGGCTAACTTTTTACAGAAATAAACATTGATAAAAACATGATTCTGTTAAGAAGCTTTTTTCCACAGAAAGCTTTTCTTTTATAGTTCTAACCTACGGCTTGAAAGAGTTGGCATAAAATATTCGCTTATTTTTTGACTACCAAAACAAACCCACTGATTAGAACCAGAAAAAGTTAGTTAGAATCAGAATATTTCGCTATTTGCGAATATTTGTTTAGATTATCCTTCTGTGGTAAGATTGAACAGCTAACAATAAATTTTGTGAAAAAGTCCAAAACTGTGTCTGTACACAGCAAAATAGCGGTTTTGGTGCAATGCTTAATTTGTGTTTTGGAGCAGCTTCAACTCAAATATTAGTGTCGAACACTGAATTCTGTACAAAATACAATATTACAATAAGCAAAATCTGTGCGTTTTCAATAAAGAGCTGGTTTATATGGAAATTGGCATTGGTCAAAAATCTCTATAGGACGTTTTTCTGCACAATAGATTTTAACAATTGGCAAAATATAACGAATTCGAAGAGTTCTCTCATCAGAAGGAAACTCTTAACACATATTCAGAAAGAGTAAAAAGATCTGATACCAACTATCTGCTAGATTGAGCTAACGAGAGAAGTCCTCCAATTGATAAATCACTTTTGAGTCGAGACTATGTGCATTATGCAGATCCAAACGAGCTATAAATACCGTGGAAAGAGATCGTGTCCTTAGCTTATTAGTGCCGAAATACTGCACTTCTATAGTATTTTTTAAATGAATGCCATGATCCCCTCAGGAAAACTAATTGTCGAATTTTGACTTGAAACTTTGCATGAAGACAGACTTTAATGAGAGCAATTTCAGGTCTTTTGATTTCTGTTTATCCTGAAATAAGAACATCAAAATCTGCCAGCTTATATGAACGATGTAAAAAACATGCTATTACTATAATTGTATCTTAGGATACGAGCATCTGCAAGACCTGAAACTTTTTGCAAAAACTATTCTCGTTAAGCCTTGTCTCTACGCAAACGTTTCAAGTCAAAATTCGAAAATCAGCTTTTCTAGTGTTCACGAGGAGGACCACGGACATCCGTTTAAAACTCTCGTCAGAGTATTTATAGCTTATTTATTTCCATGTAATGCATATAGTCTCGATTCAAAAGCGATTCATTATTTAAAGAACTTTCCTAGTAGGGTTTTGGCAATTTATTGAACATATATTCTGAAAATTTCAATTTTATCCTATTTCATGCCTTTGAGATATCAATAAGACAAAATAAACTAATGTGACTTCATCACATTTGGACATGTCGTTATCATATTCAACAAACTTTTCAATAGTAAACGATATAAATCAAAACAAGAAATTTCCATAAAAATTTTCTTTTTTTTTTTTTTGCTTCAGTCATGTATAGAAAAGATTTTTCTCTGATAATAGATCTTCAAATAATTTTATTGTTGTTTCTTTTCTTATCTTAGATGGCACAAATTAGATTCTTGTTTTTTTTTTTTGTCTCTCATTTTGTGTCAAACACTATTCTCTCATATCGAACATAAAAAAAAAACCAAACAACATACATATACAATAAAGTAGAAAGAAATCAAAACGTACAAAGAAAGAGAATATAGAGAAATGTGTTTTTTTTTTTGTCTCATAGATACTACAGTTAAAAAACATGAAACCGATGCGTACGCGTAAGTTTTCTTAATTTTTTTTTCTTTTATACATAAAACAAAAAAGAAGAAAAACAATGATATTCGCCGAAAGACTAACCATAATACAAGACAGAACAGGTTTCTTTTTTTTGTTGTCGGCAAAGATGAGATTGTAAAAGAAAAACAAAAATTACAACACAAATCATCTCTCAAATCTAAGCAAATGTCGAAATATATCAGCCATAAAACAAGCATCAAAATGAAAAAACAAAAAACAAAGAAGAAAAAAAGAACATAAACACAATACAACAGAAAACAATGAAATAAAAATCGGTAGAGGAAAAAAACCAAAAAGAAAGAAATTTTTGTTGTTGTTGTTTTTATTATTGTTGTTGTTTGTTTTTTTTCTTTCCGTGCAAAATGCAATATTGTGCACCGGAATAAAGAAAGAGAGAATACATACACACAAAAACAAAAGAACTGTACAACATCGACTATATTAAAATTTTTTGTTTTGTTGTTTTTTCTTTTAAATTATGATTTGTTAATAGTAGCAGATGCGCTAGCTGCATTATTTTCTTGTTGTTTTTCACCAATATTTTCACCACTCATTTGATATTCAGCAACATAAAGTGCTGGATCAATTTGTTTTGGTATTGGTTGTATTTCTGTACCTAATTCTTGTTCAATTTTATGTAATGAAAAACGATCTTCATATGTTATTAGACTAATTGCAATACCATAATGACCATAACGACCTGAACGACCAATACGATGTCTATTTGAAAAACAAAATGAATTTCTCTTTTCGATTTTCTTTTTTACTTACAAATATGTTTCACTTAATTTTGGAAAATCAAAATTAATAACAACATTAACAGCTTGAATATCAATACCACGTGTAAATAAATCCGAACAAACAAGATTACGACAAAGACCAGTACGAAAATCATGAAATACACGATTACGATGATCTTGTCGCATTTTTGAATGTATATAATAACATGAATAACCAAGATCAGTGATTTTTTTAGCTAAAAGTTCAACACGTTGTGTTGAATTACAGAATATAATAGATTGATTGATTTGTAACTAGATAGAAAATTTATTAGAATAAGAAAAATTTTTTCTTTCTTGTCATTTATTTACTTTTGAAAATAATGTATTTAAACAATGGACCTTTTGACGTTCTTGCACAAATGCATAATACTGAGTTATACCTAAAAAAAAAAAACAAATAGATTTTTTTTCATACATAGAGTTCTTGATTGGAGAGAATGAAGGATCTTCCCGAAATTTTACAATTTCATAATAGTTTTTGGAGAGAAAATGGAATAAAAATAACCAGAAAATATCGTTACAAGGTGAATAGGATTGGGACAAGTGCTGGAGGAAGATCGACCTGGCGGTAGATCATCTGTTGTGAGAGAGACCGAGTTACAATGGGATTCGTACTTCGGCCACTATTTCTAACATTCCGAGAATGAAAGCACATGTTGCGAAATTTTACCTGCTTTCTCAAAATCAAATTAATACATTATTCGCGACATTTCTATTCATGCTAAAGACAAATGTATGAGTGATTAAGAATACTGTTGAAGAGTATACTATTTTGGCTATTAGAGAATATAAAAACTTAGGTAATTTTATGGTCAATGGTATATCATAGATCTGTTTGATAAATCTTGCGCAGTGATAAGTGACTTTTGCGATCAGTCTTAACTTGTTAGATGGATCTTATTGAGAAAAGACATAGCATGAAAGAATGTGTGTCCATGGCAATCTTCTCTTGGATTACGAGTATTTTAGTGGATTTTTCAAGAAAATGATGTCAGTGCTCTGCAGTTTACTGTCAAGTTTGGCACAAATAAACTTCTTCAAGGCATTAATTCATTGTGAAAGTATTAGGCTTTCTAGTATCTTCTCTTCTTGGATACTAAAATTGAAAATTTTGTTATTATATTTATGAATCAGAATAGTAAATATCCTAAAATTGTCATAATTCTAAAAGAAATTCTCCATAAATCCTTTTATGCTATGTCTCGTCTCCATAGAGATTGTCTAAAGAGATACAATCTATTTCAAAAAGTTATTTATCACTAAGCAAAGTTTCTTCACAAGCATCGCGAAGTCATTATCTCGTTTCACTGAATTAAACATGATGTCAAAAACATGCATATATAAGCATAATTGTGAAAATCAATAACTGTTTAATGAATGTCTAGCCTTAATCAGTGAGGTTTTATTCCGACGTTTTTTATTTTGCTTACAGAAAAAAGTATCATATAGTTCGTGACAAAATGACAACGAATCCCTTACGATATATATATATACATATATATTTACCTTTAAGTGTTAATTCTTCCATAAGATTTATTTCATATGGATTATGCATATGTTTTTTAATAAAATCATCAACAGTTAATGGAAATGTAGCTGAATATAACATAATTTGTCTATCTTGTGGTAAATGATAGATAACATCATCTAATAAATGATTAAAATCTTGTGAAAGTAATTTATCAGCTTCATCTAATACAATAACACGACATGAATCAAGTTTAGCTAAATCTTTTTGAACTAAATCTAATAAACGACCAGGTGTTGCTATAACAATATGAACAATATCTTGTAAACGAGCAATATCTTCACGTACAGATGCGCCGCCTGTTGTAACCATAACACGTAATTGTATATGTTTTGATAATTCCATACAAATAGCACTTGTTTGTAATGCTAATTCACGTGTTGGAACTAAGATAACTGCTTGTATAACATTTTTATTTGGATCAATACGTTCAACAATTGGAATTGTATATGCACCAGTTTTACCTGTACCATTTTTAGCACGAGCAAGAACATCACGACCGGTTAAAGCTATAGGAATTGAATGTTCTTGAATAGGAGATGGTTTTTCCCAACCTTTTTCATAAATTCCTAAAACAAAAACATTTTTTTAATTAAAGGTTAAAAAAACACACACACATTTTATTTTGTTTACCCATAAGTAATTCTCGTTTAAGACAATAATCTTCAAAATCATGACCACTTGTATTTGTAACATCGGATGTTCTAGCACGATGATCTTGTTCTGGAATGTTTAATTTTGATTTCCAATCGGGATCATCTTTATTTATTGTTATTGTTGAATTTGTTGTAGATGTATTACCATTATTTATTTTATTTTTATCATTACCATCTGTATTTGTTGAAGAAAATGGTACTGATGATGATGAAGTTTTACCTCCTGTTGATGAACCACCGATCATAATTGAATGGTTAACACAAAAGGAAAAGAAAAAAGAACAAATGAAACAAAACTATTATATGTACAAATTTAAATGAATGTTTTATATTAAAATTCTTTTCTTTTTGTGAATAAATTGTCAAATTCTATCGAAGAATAATAATGTTTGATATCTAAAGTAGAATATAAACGTTTTCTTATTTTAATATGTTTATCGTATCTTTTTCTTTTTTATCCATAAAATAAAAAAAAAAAAAAAAACGTTTTAATGCAAGAACAATCGATCACAAAAAAAAAAAAGAAACGTAGAATAAAATTTTGCGTACACACACACACACACACATATATATCATATCTGATGTTAGAAACCATCAATGTTTGCTTTTGACTAGTAAAACACAGAGAGAGAGAGTGAGAGTGAGAGAGAGAAAAAAAAGATCTGACTGTTCATTGATCTAATTATTGCTGTTGTTCTTCGGATAATTGTTCAATAGCTGGTACTTTAGCCACATAAAGATTTTCTTCGATATGACGTGGAATTGGTAAAATATCTGTACCTAATTCTTGTTCAACCTTGTGTACAGCAAATCGATCTTCATATGTTATTAAACTGACTGCTATACCCAAATGACCAAAACGACCCGAACGACCAATACGATGACTAAATATATTTTTTTTATTTATTCGAATTTCAAAATTTTTCATTTTTACTTACAGATAAGTTTCACTGTAACGAGGAAAATCAAAATTAATAACAACATTAACAGCTTGAATATCAATACCACGTGTAAATAAATCCGAACAAACAAGATTACGACAAAGACCAGTACGAAAATCATGAAATACACGATTACGATGTTCTTGTCGCATTTTTGAATGTATATAATAACAATTATAACCTAATTCAGTTATTTTTTTAGCTAAAAGTTCAACACGTTGTGTTGAATTACAAAAAATAATTGATTGATTTATTTGTAACTAAAATTTAAAAATAAAAATAAAATAATTATTTTCTTAAAATTAAATTTTTTATACCTTTGAAAAAAGTGTATTTAGACAATGAATTTTTTGTCGTTCTTGTACAAATGCATAATATTGTGTTATACCTTTAAGTGTTAATTCATCCATAAGATTTATTTCATATGCTTGTTTCATATGTTTACGTATAAAATCATCGACAGTTAATGGAAATGTTGCTGAAAAAAGCATAATTTGTCGATCATGTGGCATAGCATATAAAAGTTCATCAAGTAAATGATTAAAATCTTGTGAAAGTAATTTATCAGCTTCATCTAATACAATAACACGACATAAATCAACTTTAGCTAAATTTTTATTAACTAAATCTAATAAACGACCAGGTGTTGCAATAATAATATGAACAATATCTTGTAAACGTGATATATCTTCACGTAATGATGTTCCACCTGTTGTAACCATAACACGTAATTGTATATGTTTGGATAATTCCATACAAATAGCACTTGTTTGTAATGCTAATTCACGTGTTGGAACTAAGACTATTGCTTGTACAGCATTTTTATTTGGATCAATACGTTCAATAATTGGAATTGTATAGGCACCTGTTTTACCTGTACCATTCTTTGCACGAGCAAGAACATCACGACCAGTTAATGCAATTGGAATAGATTGTTCTTGAACGGGTGATGGTTTTTCCCAACCTTTTTCATAAATTCCTAAAAACAAAAACATTTTTTTATTAAAGAAAAAAACACATTTTGTTTTATTTACCCATAAGTAATTCTCGTTTAAGACAATAATCTTCAAAATTATGTCCTTTAGTTGCAGTAACATCGGCTGTTTTTGGTCGATTATCTTTTGGTGGTAATTTTAATTTTTCTTTCCAATTTAAATCATCAACAAGTGATTTTATATTTGTATTAGATGTACTAACATTGGTATCAATAATTGTTATTGATGTTGTTGTTACAGTAAGTTCGTCAGTGTTGGTCATATCTAGAAAAAGAGACGATATAAGTTAAGTGGAATAAGAATATGGATATGTGAATGTTTATGAAGAAGAATTTAAATTGGACGGACACTCGACATAAAAAAAAAACGAGAGAAATCGACTAGAATAATCTAACGAGGTAATATAGACACATATATATATATATAATATATCTATAGATAGATTTTATTCTAGCCTCTATATTTATCAGCTGTTTACATTCGAATGCTAAATATAATGAGAGAAAAATGATGAACGAACAGAGGACGAAATTACCCCTAGATTTTCTTTTCTTTTTTTTTTCTGTTTCTTTATTCTACCATCAATTTTATATTCATGTGAATGTCTATAGTCATTAGGAAAATATTTGAATAAGAAAAATTCTAAGTATGGAAAAAAAACAAATAAAAATAAAAATTCATTGTTTTTTTTTCATTTTTATTAAATATAAAATTTTATTTCTATAAATATAATCAATTTATTATAACATACTTATGCACTTGATTGAAATCATTAAACAAATAGGAATATATAGTTGCCATAGATATGATAAAGTTAATGGCATAGAGATACTATTTATTATTGAAATAAACATTGTGAATTTTTACTTTTAGATATATTCGATTATTGTTGGATTAATACGTGAATATTGTCATTTATTCAATTCAGGTTTTTATTATTTATAAAAGTTTTACGAGAGACATCTACCTGTAGGAGATTTATTAGAGTGAAATTTTCCTGTAATTTAATCTTATGAATTGACCTTTTGTTTTGTTTTGAGTGATGAGAAAATTTGAAGGCTGCATTTTTATGTTTTTGAAATTAAGGTTATTGATCAGAATACAAACATTAGTTTATAAGAATTTATGAATTATATTTTTTAAATTTATTATATCATACATAGATAGATATCTATCGGATTCTTATTATATGTAGAGTGTTGGATAGAGAAGAGTTTTTGTATTCATGTGTCACATTTGTACCCATAGGTAGTTCTCTAGTAAATCTATTGCTTCTCCTAATATGTTCCTATTCTAACGGTTTATATCGGACGACTGATACATAGTGCTAGAAATTTATTTTATTCTATGCATATGACTATATTTTTGTCATATATATATCTGGCATCTGTCCTTATGAAAGAAGCTAAAAATCGATTAATTAATATCAAGAAAAAAATAATAATATATGTAGCAGTGCAGTTATTGTGAATACAAATAAAACTGATAATGCAACATCAGTGCTACTATCTTGAGGGGTGTAGATGTAAGTGTTAACCTTCTCTGTAGGATTGAATTCAAAAGACTATTGTTTTACTCAATCGTATAAAAAAGAACTAAGCAAATGATTCGATATATTCTCTATACTATAACTAATAGATATCTAGAAAAAAAAAGAGAAGAAAAAATGTAATTTATTATCTGAATTTCGAAAAAATTTCTATTTCTTGCCAAATCTTAATTAAAACATTTTACTGCATTAATGTTATTTTCAATATTTTTACTAAAAGTCCTGATAGATCCAGTGTTTAATATAATTCTGATTGAGGTGTATTGATGGTTTGAATGGAAATCCAACACACCAAAAAAAAAAATGTTTCTGTAGGTATCTTATACACCTCGATATTATGTCTCACAAAGGCATATTTCTCTTTAGTATAAATTATAATACACTAGACTTTTGATATATATAAATTGTTAGATACACGACAGTTGTTGTTGTCTAGATTTAAACTTGAGTTATTGATAGATATGCAGAAAACAAAAAAGAACAATCAAAATTTTATATTTATTTTTTATTAATAAAACAAAAAAGATACATTCACCCAAGATTATTTTCTTTTTATTATTGATAATAAAACTTTCAATTGTTAAAAATTAAAAGTAAACTGATATATTTCTTATTTCGTTTGAATATAATTTTTCTTTTTCGTTTTCATTCAAAATATGTTAAACATATTGATGACATGCATTTTCAATTGAAGCAAGATCAATATTATCCAATTCCTTCTTTGTTGCCTGATCTGATGGATTGTTATCATCCAATAATGGATAAAAAACCTTGTAACATGTCAAAGCACTTTGATATCTTGCACAATCAACTTTCAGATAATCTTCTTCATTATCTGTACCATCATCAAATGGTTTAACATTGTGACGAAAATCATCACATTCCTTTATGCCTCCAGGCGCCAATCGAAATATAGTAAATTCAAGATTATTTACGTTGTCTCTATTAGTAGTGGCCAAATTACTCGTCAAATATGTAGGAATTATTATTGCAACAATGAGAAAAATCCAATAGATACTAAAAGAAATAAATTTCAAGTATAGATACGAAAAAAAACAAAAAACGATTCTACTTACTTCATGGTTAATGTTCGATTGATTTTTTCTGCCTATATCGAATCTTTTTTGCATGCTTATATATACATGTTTCGTTAATGTGATAACAGCTGTAACTAATGTTTTTCTATTTTTTTAGATAAACTATTTTGTACTTATCTTTTCTTCTACAAAAAAAAAAAAATGATGAGTTCACCATCATTAATATCACCATTAAATAAATCACGTACACCTGATGTAAAACCAATTCGTCTTCAATTAGATCCATTACGTTTACATGAGCCAGCTCGTTCAAAATTATCAACTATTGAAACTCAACGTATTATGATTGTTTTTGATGATCTTGTACAAAAAATGGAATTAATTGAAATGTTACCTATAATTAATTCACATACAGATTTATTTAAATCAATTATTGATACGTATGATATATATATATATATCTTAAAATTTAATTTTTTTGAATAAATAATTATTTTATGTAGAGAAACAATGAATGAAATACGTAAACATGAACAATTAAAACAAGCATATGAAACTAATGCATCACTTCAATCGGTTTCGAATATTATTGGTAAAATAAAAAGATTTTTCTTTTTTTTTTTTTCAAACTAATAAAAATAAAAATTTTCTTCTTTAGAAAAATTGCCACAATTTGAAAATTATATACGTCGTTTTGATAAATCATTATCAAATAATGCTAATGAAAAAATTGCTTATCATTATTATATTCAACAATCAATTCATAATGTTCTTCGTCGTCTTCTTCATCAACAAAATCGTTTTGATGCTATTAAACGTATTTTACAAAATAATAATTTATTACCACAACAAAAAGATATTATGCGTTTGTATTATAAAAGAATATTTTTTTTTTGATTTTCACATATATATATATATATATTTAGGTGTATTAAAAATGTTAAGAGAATCTGCAATGGAAAGATTTTTAACAACACCTCATGAAGAACGTGAAAAATTTGAACAAATGAATAATTTAAGTACACGTCTCTCATCTAATGAAGCTATTATTGCTAAACTTGAAAAAGAACTTAATGATGCTGTTGCTGAGCGTGATGCTGAAGTAAGTCGGTGGAAATTGTATTTTTTATTTCAATTGTTTTTCGTCATTGAATTATCACATCTGTCGCATATACCGTCTATTATTAACCATTTGTCCTTTTTATGATCATTATCTTTCTTTTCATCATGATTGCTATACAGAAATATAATACGATAGAAGAATATCCTAATAATATATTGATAATTATAGTGATGAATTTTGTAATGGTCGATTTTTAATATATTGAATTAATTTTAAAATTGGATGTATAATTCCATAAATAATAAAACGTAATATTAATACAATAAATAATAAAATTATTGATAAAAATTTTAAATTAAATAAATATGAATCAAATTTCCAATGAAGAAAAACATGAATAGAAGCAATTAATAAACAAAATGATCCAAGATAAGATATTAAAAAATGATATTCATTCCATGAAAGATATTCACTTATCCATGGAAAATGAATATAAGATAAAATAAATAATAATATTAAAGTAAATATACCAAAAAAAAAACCATAAATGAATAAATTTGAATTAAAATTAATTTTTGAAAAAATTAAAAATAATATATGTAATAAAGCGAATGATAATGAATACCATACTAAATAATGTTTTGATTGAAGACAATATTGAATACATGTTAATTTTGATATAACATTTTCTAAATACAAAAAAACAAAAAAGTTTTTTTAACAAAAAAAAAAACAAACATTAGTTTATATTATTTACCATGAATATTTTGTCTTTTTAATAAAACTAAATAAATAAATTCAATTAAGTCAAATACTGGTCTTATTAAAAATAATAATGCTAATAACATTATACTTGTTGATGCTGTTATAGAACTTGCTTGACGATAGATCAATACTGTATTTATAATATCATGATTATGTTGTATCATTGAAAAAATAACACATAAACTAAATATAATTGTTGTTGATATAAATGGAAATAAACAATGACTAAATGATTTTATTTGTTGATAATTATATGAATATTGATCAAGAAAAAAAATTCCACGTGAAAAACAATTTAAATCATAAATAAATTTTACAAGATTTAATGGTGGAAATTGTTCAATTGCAACTCCAATACGTTTTGTACCATTTTCAATTTCCCAATTTGATAAATTTCCAAAAGCTCGATATGAACCAGGTATAGATAATAATGAATAAGAATTTTTCTTTGAAAAATATTTAATATATATTTTTCGAGCATCAATTATTAATTGTGATTTATCTTGAGGAAATAAATCATCAAAATTTCTTGTTAAATCATCAGTTATAAGAACAATTGTTGGTGATAATTGATAAAATCTTTCATATGATACATAATTAGATTTATCATTTAGATCATTTTCATTTGAATTTATATCACATAAGATTGGTTTTGGAAAACCTGATAATAAAAGACGTTTTGTAAATGCTTGTGAACGTTGACTTCGACCGATTATACCAACTAATGGAGGAAAATCAGTTATTGGTTGTTGTAGATTATTATCATAGATGGACATTAATGATTTATGTTTTTTATTTAAGAATGATGGTATATCATCATTATGATCTAAATTTGAAATTTGAAATTGGAATAAAGAAATACTGATTCACTTACATAGTTGATGTATTAAAATATCATCTAATGGATATTTTTCATCAAGACTTAGATCTATATATTCTATTGTTGATGTTAGGGGATCATTGGTATTTGTTAGTGATAAACTTTCGGATATTTGCATCATATCCATTGATGAATTCTGATCATATAAGGTTGTACTCATGTTATTCTTTTTTTTTTTTAAATGATAGATAAACAGAAGAGAACAAACCTAGAGAGAGAGATACAAATGACAGATAAAGAAAGCTTAATAAACCAATTCTTTCTAGATGTGTCGTTTTTTTTTTTTTCTCTTCGTTCTTTCTCGCTATAAAGAGGTCAAACGGACACAAGAGACAGACTGGAAATAGGATAGTTAACAAAATGCGGTGTACTTCTTATTGCATGCATACCAGTTTGACATTAACATCTGTCTATCTGTCTTTTTTGTGTCCTTGATAATATATGATTAATCAGACAAATACATTAATGGGTAGGATAACCTCAATCGTTAATATAGATGTTGATATTCACTATAATCCTTCACCTATCACGTGAATCAATGGAATAAGATAAAAGGGATAGTAAAGTGCTCATAATTATTCTCTTTATTGTCCTTGTGTATCATTAATGAAACCTTTTCATTGCTTGTAGATTAAAGCCCGTAATGATGAAATTCGAAAGATACAATCAGACCTTAATAATGTTGAGCGTAATCAACAAGAAATGCTTAAACGAATTCGAATGGAAACAGAATCAGCTGAAATATCAGAAACAAAAAATTCTGAAGGAAGACGGTAGAATATTAATATATTTTTTTTTTATTTTTAATTTTTCAAAATAACAAAAATATTTTGTTTTTCTTATGTGTATATTTCAAGACATAAATTACAAATGGATATAAATATGTGTCGACAAAAATTACAAGAACAACAACAACGAAATAAAAAAACAGAATCAGATTTACGTAAAGAAAAATGGCGTCAAGAAACAGGGTAATCTAAAAAATATTTCATTGAATCAATTTGAATATTATAGTTGATATTTTTTTATTTATTTATTTTTAATCATTTTAATTCTTTCGAATAGTAATCTTCTAATAGCGTTTCATTATATTGATTTTTATAGTTTCATTAAGAATTCATTTTCTTTTTTTTGGCTATAATCATTTTATTCATTCAACACGAATCATATAAATTGAACCAGATTAATCATTTTATCTATAGATGATCATATTCAACGTAAATTACTAGTTGTCAAAAATTAAATGATTCAATGTATACGTGTTTAATGTAGTATGAAAACGAGAGAAAATAAGTACAATGCTATTAACAAATCTTTTCAATGTATAAGTATAAAGAGATTGTTCGAGACCAAGAAATTATTCTTGTCAAATAATTATGTAAGCCAATATATAGATCAGCAACAGTAATTGAAATATTTTACTAAAAAAAAAAAAAAAATGGTCGGTAGTAAAGATCGCTTAGTTGATCAGTTTATACATCTTCGTTTTTTAAATCCTGATTATCAACACATTGAAAGATTCGATCATCGGATCTAGTTAATACGGATTTAAATCTTCCGGAATACATAAGATTTTGAAGCTTATGCTAAATCAATAAGAAATTATCTACTTTTGCTTTTTGTTTTCTTTTTAAAGACTTGAAACATGGTTAACAAAATACGATAATGAAATGCGTCAAAAGCAGGTAGATATTTTTAGCTTATAAGAATATTTAATAATTTAGTGAATTAATAAAATCTTTTAGGATGAATATGATGAAATTGAAACTGCATATACAGAAGAAAAACGTTTACTTATAGAGCTTGAAGAACGTTTTGAAAAATTAAAAGAAGAATATGATAAAGTATTAAAAATTTTTCTATACATGTGATTATATTAACGAAGAAAAAATAAATTTCTTTTTAACATAGATTATGGCTGAACGTAAAGCTGAAGATGAACGATTGGCTAGGGAGAAGGAACTGCGTGAAAATCGTTGGAGAGCAGCTGGAGATATTCAACGTTTTTGGCAAGGTTACAAAGTTCGAAAGGTAAATTTCAATTTATTTATTTATTTATTTTTTGTTCAATATTCATATATTCAGGGTCTCAAAGCCAAAAAGAAAAAGAAAGGCAAGAAAAGTGGCAAAAGCAAAAAATGAACAAACACGTTTATTTTTTAATATATTATTTCTTTTTATTTTATGCTTGTCAAAAATCAACTATACCGAAATCAAATACAAAATTGAAATAGCGAAAAAAGAATCAATAAAGAATTTGCGACCTAATTTAAAATTACGATTAATCATTGTCACCATCAATAGTCATAGATGATGTATTCAATAAACATGATATTCATGAATTGTTTCGATATGATTCATTTCGTCTTAAAACGTTGTCTATCAAAAGGAATAGAACAGTTCGAAGTTTAGTCATTGATTGAATTTGTATTATTATCGAAAAACACATTAAGAATTGTTTGACCATGTGAAATACATGCATGAGAAGAATTAGAACATTGTCCATTTATACTTGAGACAGAGATCTGTTCATTGACTTGTCTAAATATACATTCATCAAAAAACAAAAAAAGTAATATCGAATATCTCAAAATGTGTGAAAAACATAATTTATTTTGTATATATTTCTGTATAAATAAATAATAAAATCTTGAGTTGCTTTTCGAAAGATCCATCGTCAAATTCTCTATAACAATTTTATCAAGAAAAAGTTCCATTTGATTTGTTCTAATGCACTTTGATAAAATTAAACTAAAATGATATTATGTGAATGATTACTACTTTTCGTGATATACAGCCGAATAAAGTACGACCAATTTCGATCAACAGCAACCATTACCCGACAGAAATTTTTTTCATCGAGAATTCGTAAACGTTTAACGTTATTTTTGAAAAGAAACATAATGAAATTGTTCCTAATATTCAAAGTAAAAAAAAAAAAGAACTCTTAATTGATTCTAATCGATTATGAGTGAGTCAACAGTGTGGGTGTGAGCGAAAGAAAGACTCACACCCACATACACTTCATTACTATCTGTGATAGTCCAACTACACTACTTAACTGAGAGACCATCAAGACTTTTTTGCAGGGTTATTTGGATTTATCCAAAACCTTGGTCTTATTTTTCGATAGCATGTAACACAATTTAATTGAAGGTGAAAGAAATCGTCTTGTTGAAGAAAGAGTGCTCATTTCAATCTAATGCTTTGTATTCAACATCAAAATAAATTTTATGATCTGTAGTAAAACTCCATAGAAAAAACGTCGTGATAGCTGCTGATTTTGCTTCATCATAGGAATTACAGGATGTTGCAAAAGTCCCTTTCTAAAAGTTTTTTCGTTCCATGTCACTATTGACTGGACTTCATCCAATAATTTTTTTTGGATAATAAAACAAAAATTTAGCCTGTTTTTTCTTTCACGGACATCAAATGAAGTTGTTCCATCAGTTTCGGCTATCACTATTTCATGCTCATTGCTATTGAATAATACAGTAGAAAAGGCATATACATTGCATTGGTGAGATTTCATCGAAAAGCCATTATCTCGTATGATCTACTTATGCACCGTTTCTTAAATCTTGCGAACTAAAACAACATATAAAAACTTACTAGAGCAGTTTCCACTGGAACTAAAATGTGAAAGCCATATAGTGCTTAAGTTTTTAATAAAATAAAAAAAGACTCCTAGATGGATCACATATTTTAGGATTATCTACAGACGGAAGGAAAGCTATCTCAAAGAATAAAATATCTGTGAGAGGAGGAGGAGCAGAAAAAATCTCACTTTTAAGTTACACTCGTACATATTATAGGAGTTCCAAAACTAGAATGAATATTTACACTAAACATTCAGGACGATTGATCTGCATTTCTAGCAACATCACTATATTCCATTTAGGGTACTTCTTTTAACAACAAGTTGATATCAATGTGGTATAATACACGAGATTAGATCAATTTTCAATCCTTATATTGTTACAGGATCTTGAAAAGTATCATATACCCATGTGACATTTAGAGACCTAGGAACATACTGGAACAGACAATAATTATATCATATCAACCTACTGAAACTAGCAAGATATCAAAAAGCTCATTAACTTCTCCGTCGAGCGATCTCACCTTTCATCTTATAGTTTCTTGCTCTAGTTTTATAAAAAATTTTGAATTAGATATTTTAAACTTTTTATCTTCAAATTTATTCTATTAACAATTGATTGAATAGAATGTGAATAATATTGTATTTCAATATTAACCCAACGACTGAAATGCTTATTTTAATGTTAAAATAACTAGCATATGTCCTAATTCACTTGCATGATTTATAACAACAACAATAAGGAAATAATGATTAAGTAATAAAAACAAATTCTCATTCTGATATTTCTCCTGAAATATTCATCAAACTGAAAATAAGATATTTCAATATCATATGTTTTAAATAGTAATTTTTAATATTCATATATGAGAAGAAATTATCTCGCAATAATATCACTTGTTCGCTAACTGAGAGAAGTCAAACATGGCAAACATTTGCTTTAAGACATTTCCTGCATCGTGTTTCTATGGATCGGTTGTGATAATTTCAAATATTGAAACAAAAGAAATTTTTAGAGACGTGAGCGTTAGAAACATTAATGATAGTCTTTAGTTGAAAATGTAAGAGTTTTAATTACGCTTGTGTCGATAAGAATATAATAAAAATAGTATAGTTTTGAGCTAATGGATGTGATTGTAATCGAAGAGAACAGTCACATCCACCCACTCCGCCACACCCACAAAACTACACTATTTTTATTTTATTCTTATCTGCTTAATCTATCCATTTATATTGATTCTACTATTTAAAAGTGTACGCAATGATTTGAACAACCATTATATTAGTTGGATTGAGTTTCATTTTGTGTATTTGAAAATGATCCTTTAAATGTTCGAAGTGTCATAAAATGCATTAATTAATTTAAAATTTCATTATTTGTATTTAATTTTTATCTACTTAATTTATCCATTTCTATTGATTATGTTATTAAACTTATGTCATGACAGCGTTATACCTGATGATGACAAAGGTACGATGAGCTTTTTCTTGAGCATCATTTAAATCAATGTTTTCTAGATGTAATTTACTGCCGCCGAATGAAATAATCGATTGTGGAGATGGCTTGAGCGATGATGAAGAACATAGTTGTGTATCAATCTTGAACAAATGAGAAAAACAAATGTTTTTATCACAAAAAAAAAACTCATATTTGTATTGATGAATCTGAGGTGGCAGATATTTGATCAAAAGTAATCTATAACATACGACAATACTAAGGACAACAAATTCGTACCTAAGATAGTAGAATTATATGCCGCATTGGTTTATATTCCTTAGTAGTTGGTATCAATATTTGGACGAGTTTTACATTGATTATGTTGTGTGATGATTGATCGACAGTTGGTCAACACGAGCAACAATTTCTTCCCATCTAAATTATATCAACAATTTTATGAAATGTTCACAACTATAGTTATTACATATTAAAGTGTTATACGAACTATACAGTATGCAGTTAAAGTTGATGAGATAAAGAGAGAAAAACAAAAAAATATCCAAATCTATTTCAATGTTGCACTATAGAATTTTTCGAAGAGTACAAAGTTGTTCTAAAGTGAGCACATTCAAAAAATTGTCCTTTCGAATATCAGCCAATGTTTTCTCATAAATCTCTCTCGACAGACCAGATGGTGCTACCTAAAGTCGATGCCGACCTATTTTCAAGGAATTTGATACAAACCCTAAGTTTATTATAAAGTTCTTATTCATCCGAATCAGTCATTATTAGGCTCTTGTAACTGTTATCAATAATATTCTCGAAAATTCCACATCAGTAAAACAAACAATTTTTGAATAAGTATCACGACTTGTGGCTCCCTCACATACTATTTGTGATATTGTTACTATTGATTCTACGGGTTATTAGACAGCGTACTTTAAGAAAAAGACACGAAGAAGAGCAATAATAATAACAATCATCTTGAACACAAATGAACAAAGAATTCTATGCTTTCTCTAATCAATAATGTAACTAGCCAATGATGAGAATTCTTTTTATACTTGCTTAAATACGGGGTCGACACCGAAAATAATTCATTTTTCTTATAGTACAAATAAAAAAGAAAAATTCGATCAGGTTGATGCTTTATTCATAAATACAATTTCAATTAATATTACTTAACTCATTTTTATATAATAATTACAAAATGAAAATGTTGACTCGAAAAAGTTTAATTGCTTCATCAATAATATCTTCCTTGCTAATAGCTAGGAAAATAATAATCAACGAGACACATTCATTTCTTAAACTAAATCAAAAGTAAAAAAAAATCGTTTTTCCTAATAGTGCTAGTAATTCTATTCAAAATCAAATTATTAATTTATCATTGTGGATGCAATGTTTATGCAGTCTGACCAAGACAAGTACTTAGATTTCTATTCATTGCAATCCTGATCCTAATTGTGTCTTCAACTTTTCATATTTATATTTATACTTTATATGGATTGTTTTTTGAGGATCTGAAACTCTATCGATTGATGGAAATTGTCATGTGACCCATTGGTGAAATCGATGAAAAAAATCATGAATATACGAGAAATAACAGCTCTCATCATATCACAAGCATCTGAATACAAGCAAAAAAAAACCTCTTCTCACCATTTGTTCTTCAAGATATTTTCAACATCAAAATTTGATATTAAGTCATTTATTTATCATATTGAATGTCGCTTTGCAAGATTACAAAGTTTGAAAGATAAATTTCAATTTATATTTATGTATTCACGGTCTCAAAGCCAAAAAATAAGAAAAGTGACAAAAGCAAAAACTGAACAAACAAACATTCATTTTCTATATATTATTTCTTTTTATTTTCAACTTACCAAAAAATCTAACATACAGAAATCAAATAAAAGATTGAGATAGAGAAAAAAACATAAAGAATTGATGAACTAATTTAAAGTTGCGATTCATCTTCATCATCAACATTCATAGGTGATGTATTCGACAAACGTGATACCAATGCATTTTTATCTGATTCACTTTGTCTTAGGACGGTCTCTGTTAAAGGAATACACGAATTTGATGCTTGATCATCGCCTGGATTTATATTATCATCGAAAAATGAATTAAGAATTGTTTGATTATGTGAAGCATGCACATGTAAAGAATTAGAACTTCGTTCATTTATAACTGGAATAAAGTGTTGTTCATTGACTTGTCTAAACAAAAAACGATAAAAAAAAACCAAATGTTTCAAAATGTCGAAAAAACATAATTTATTTCCATGTATTTCTGTATGGATAAATGATATTCTCGGCTTTTGTTGGAAAGATGCATCGCCAAATTCTCTACAATAACTTTATCAAGAAAATAATCTATTTGGCTTGTTCTAATACACTTTTATTAAACTAAACCAAAATGATGTGTGAACGATTGCTATTTTTCATGATACAAACCTAAATAAAGTACGGCCAATTTCGATCAGACAATTTCAGAAAATGGTAAGAAAATGAAAGCAGCAATAGTGTAATCAAGTTTTTCGAGTTCCAATCGAAAATGATCGTCATCCGGCATAAATATCTATTTTATATTCATCTTTCCGCAGAGAATTTCTAATTACTTTATGTAGTTTTTGAAAGAATTCATCACAAAATTATTCACAACATCCAAAGTAAAAAATAGTCTTAATTTATTCTGATCGATTATAGAAGAATCAATAGGAAAGTTATGTGATAGACTGTTCGAGAACTGCAGGTCTTTCCAGACCCAGTTGGTATTCAGTTTTAAGTCTCTATAGAAAAGAGTTTACGTCAGCGTACTTGGAAACAGCGTTTTGGCTAAGATTCAACTTTAGAATGACTATTTTTTGTAAGAAGAGCCAATAAATAGTTGGAATCTAGACTCTTCCTGTGGTTATCTACACAAAGGACGCCAGATATTCGTGAAAACGACTCCGGTATAGACCTGACTATGCCCAATTCTGGATCTACCAGGTTCGGGTCGATAGAAATACAGACGCATTAACCTCTATATACTGCAGTTATTCATTACAACAGTGAAGTGAACGCTCTACAAGTGGCAAGTTGATCATGGAAATTGAATTCATTATAGAAAAACTAATAGCTCAATATCTTGATATTGCTAAGATGCTTGTTTTGATGTTCAAAAGTCTTGAAAAAGAATTAAAAGTGAATAATAGACGATTATCCGTTTAGATTGAAAACTAAGTTGAATTCGGAAGAGTAAAAAATGATATATCTTGTACAACTTTGTTTTTCGTCCTCTCAAAATTAATAAGAATAAATCAAAAACATATCGTATATTTTGAATATTGTGAAAACTTACATTATGAATCTTTTTAACAAGAAAATTATACTTTTTTTTTTAATGAATTATCTTTGTAAAGATCAGTATAAAATAGATATTATTATAAACATTTCTCTTACTTTACAGATAACGGAAAATAGTAATTGTTCACACTTTTTCCTTTAGTATTTTTAAAAATACATGAGAACCAGTAGAAAATCATTTTTTTTTTGGTATACTTTTGTTAGAGAAATCGACCATGAATTTTTTGAAAAAATTTAGAGTTTTTGTTGTTTATCTGCGCATATATATATATATGCAAAATAAATTACGTTAAAAGTATTTTGGGACAGTCGATATATATAATCAAGTAGTAGAAAAGAAGACGGTATTCTTTAATGAAAATCAAAAACAAAAGTAAATTCATCATACAAAAACGATGTATATGTCCATGCGATCAAGTAAGACTAGCAAAACGATAAAGGACTGTGATATAGATTATAATAAAATCGATCTCTGTCTTTTTTCAATCAATTAGAAGAGTAGAGAAAAGAAAAAATAATAATAATAGTTTAAAAATGATATGTTAAACCTTGCATTAAGATATTTTACCTAATTGGTCGAAATATAGGATTCATTTCTTTGGTAGAATCATATTTCATAGTTGATACTTTTGATGTCTATATAAAAACAAAAAAAAAAAGAAAACAAATTGTTTTATAGAGAAAATTGTAATTTAGAAAAACTCACAGATAATTGACCCGAACTTTTCGTTGATCGAGATTTATCTAAATGTGCTAAGTTTCGTTTCCATCCACGAAATGTTCGTAATTGAGGTGTAATTTCTTTATCGATTGAAAATTTATCAGAAAAACTTTCTTTCATTGGATTATAATATTGAAATGAATGATCAATTGTTGTAGGACTTCGATTACCAGTAACCGTTACTGCACGTAATAATGACATTGGAGAATGTGAATTTGATGGTGATCGAAGACGTGAAGTATCTATTATATAGAATAGATATGAAGAACAGAAATCAATAAGAAAAATCATTTACCAGCTGACATAAATGTTGTTGTTTCGTTTGTCATTGATGAAAGACAATTGACCGTTAAATGTTCTGTACAATTTTGTGAAACATGATCTAAAAGGAATATTGAAGTATAGAGATAAAAACTTAGATCCCACTCTTTCCCTCACAGACTGTGACAAATGCTAGCCAGAGATCATTAAAAGGCGTAACAGACGCCTTTCTTCTCCATCGCAGATGTTTTTGATATACAAAGGGGATAGTGAAGAAATATGTCCCAAAACAGATAGAATAAAGCCATCTTTTTCTTAGTTCAGGGGTTTATGAAAAATAAAATTTGTCTCTTTTTTCTTTGTGACTTTTCAAACTACTGTGACTTGCATAAATTTCACTTCCTTTAGTTCCTTTACAGCCTTTAATCCTTTTAGGATGTGAGTGTGAGTATAAAAAACTAAATCGAGATAAATTTCATTTCTCATGAATCTATACAATGATTAGCAACAACAGCTACATGGTGTTTAACATTTTAATCCCACAGGGATTGCGCTAACAGATTTTTTGATATATCATAAAATGAAAATTTGTTGAATAATAATAATATAAAATAATTATTAGAACTTATAGATTAATTTGAATTTCTCATATTCTATCTCAAAAAGTTTTTCGTCTTCATATGAATATCTTCCGTTCAATTATCTAATACATTCGAATTTATTTCAAACTAAAATCTAATTACTTATCAGTATAAAATTATTTCTTTCTCTTGAATATTTCGGAATTTAATCTAACATCGATCTATCTATATGAGTACACCATGTTTTTGTTTGAATAAACAAATTTTTTTTGCAATCTAGAGATGAAATTGATTTTCTTACCACCACCACATCGAATTCTATATCGAGCATAATATGTTTCAAGTATGTTCAAAGCTTCATTTGGTCGGATCTTTTCAGGTCTCTTTTTTGATGATAAATTTAAACTATTATCGCATAATTGTTGTTGTTGTTGTTGATAATTAAATGTATTTGTTGTTAGACTATTATTTAATCGTCCATCCTGCATAGTATTCATTCGTGTTGTAATACCATCACTATCTTTCATTTGTTGATGTGTTTCACTATCGAGTCGGATTTTTTCTGTACTTGTTGGACGCGTATCATAAACATCTGATGCTCTTGATTCATCTAAATAGATAGAAAAACATGTAAATAATTTATAGAACATATCTGATAATAATAACTGTGTTAAGAAAAATCATATCTTGTTTCTTCTAATAAGATGATCACTTTCTAATATCATATAAACCCATTCAGTGTATGGTTTACATATGACACGATACTTATGAGTGTGGATGGTATGGAATTTATGTGAGTGTAGTCATGTAATTGAAAGGAAGACACTTATACACAACTATACTTACTCACACCCACACACTTAAGTTAATATAATTAGAGAAGAAAAAAATTCATTTTGTGCGTAAGTATCGCCGCTGTAGTATCACTTACGGAAATGTCGGTGAACTAAGTTCACAAGAAATCAAACTTATTATGATATGACTTTTCCTTTATGGCTATCAGAGATTGAATCACACGTATTTTTAGAACTGAATTAACTTATAATTTTTAAAAAGTTCGAATCGAACTGATGTTATCGTTGATGTCAATGCTTTTCTTCATTTTCGACAGTTTATTTAAAGTATAAAATAAATTATTAACTCAATAATCTCATAGTGTACCTTTCAAATATGCAATCACAATTATGACATATCAATTTTTATTATTCAATCAATTTATACCTGTTAATTCTGCTTTTAATTGATTTAATTCTTGTATAAGTTCATTTAAAATTTCACTCATAGATTTTAATGGTACTATTTTGTCGAACATAAGTTTTTGTTGAATATTTCTAATTATTTCATAATCACAATCATTTTCTGATGTAATTGAATGTATCTATAGAAAAAGAAAAACATAAAATAATTATTAAATTCAATAACGATTTATATTTATACATAATGTAAAAGAAATGGTCGAAGAATGACATAAATTGGTGTTTTATATGAAACAATAAAATCAATAAATAATAAAAGATTTGATGAAATATTTGATTGTTTATTACACATTAATTTTATTGCTCGTATAATTCGTTGCCATTCATATTTTATTTGTTTACTAAAACTAATGATAAATATTTTTAAACCTAAAAAAAAAAAAAAAACATAAATTATAAAAATTTCTTTTAAAAATCTTCATAAAATAAATACCTAATAATGATGCTGTTCGTGAAAGATATTTTAATTGTTTCATTGATTTATGTGTAAAATTAATATTAGGTAGAATAGTTTCTCCAGAAGTTAAATATTGTTTTCCAGTATTATTTAGATGTCCTAATGATAGATTTTGTGTACCCATAGTAGTTGCAAGTTTTAAATTTGATTTTACTGAATTAAGAAGTATTGTAATAATATATGAAATATCATTTGAATGAATTTTTTGTACATTTTTCTGTTCACTACTCATCCATAATAAGAGTGGTAAAAGAAAATGTAATAAATAATTAAGTGTTAATGAAGGATTTACAGATGACCAACTATTATTAGTAGTTAATGCTTCTAAATTTGGTTGATGCTATAAAATAAAATTTTTTTTATTTTTTATATTATCAGTTGGCCCATAGATAATGAACGTCTCGAATGTTTTGACTAGAATTTCTTTTCTTTTTGAATCTTTAGATCTGATTATTTTTTCAGAAGATGAACTGTAAAATTTTCTATGACAACGTAATCAAATTTATTTGTGTAGAAAGTTAAGCGAAGAATATTGAATGTGTAGAAATAGACCAATGTTCTAAGTTATTTTGTTTTTGCAAATTTTAAAATGTTTTAAATAGCTCTATAGATAATGAAATAAAAGTTACAGTAGCCACAAAAAAGTAGCGCTACCAAATGAAAACTATCTAAATCTTAACCGTTTGGGCTAATATTTTTACCATAAATAGAACTCAGTGAACTCTGATCGCAGGCACCAGCCCGACCTCAATCAGTTGATGTATAATGAAATTAGTAGCTCAATCGTATCATCGTCCTTATAAAGACCATAAGCAAAAAATGTGATTTCAGAATGCTTTTGTTTATAGTTTTACGGTACTACAATTTATTTAAATTTTTTTTAGTGCTAAATGTAGTTCCCTATATCTAGTGTACTGAGTCAAAAGCTCATCTCATAATATTGAGATCTCATTGATTGACAAGCTGTGCCGTGATGAAGTATTTTGATGACTCTGTCTCAACACTACTTTGAGCTACGGTTCTGTAACTTTTATCACGAATTGCTAGGCTCATGAGAACTCATGGCTAAAATTTTCAACTGAATCGGTCAAAGTTAAGTTGAGCTATTTGACATTGGACTGAAAATTAACACTAACCACTTGGCAGGCGTTTTCAATACGAAGAGCATATCTCCATTAATTCAAAGTGATTTTTTACCAAACTTTCACAACAGATAATGCCGATGTTGAGTTTTCGAATGAGGAGTCGCGCGAAATTGAACATCGAAAAATGGTTGAGATACGGTCTTTACAAAGGTATGATAGGATTGTGCTACTAATTCCGTTATACATCAACGGATTGAGGTTGGGCTGGTGCCTGCGATCAGGGTTCACTGAGTTCTATTTATGGTAAAAATATTAGCCCAAACGGTTAAGGTTTAGATAGTTTTCATCTGGTAGCACTACTTTTTGTGACTACTGTAAGACTTTTTAAGTATGTGAAAGTATGATCGTTCTTGTCATACAGTTCAAAGTTCGTTTAACTTCAATTAAATACCGAAAAATATTTAAAAAAATGCTATTGACAATGACTGAAATTCATCATTTTCTTACTTTTTGGTTTATTGGATTTTAAAGAAAAATCATTCAAAAACTATCATTGCTAAATGAAATAAGGGAGTAAGTCACTTCATACTGAAATGGAAAAGAATCTGAACTTAAAAGATACTATATTGACTTAGTTATCTCACGTTATCAATGAACTCTTGAACTACAAGCTGAAATAGTTCAATTTTTTTACGAAGTATCGCAACTAGGGTGAAACTCATACACATCTGTTGGATTACTTTTCCATTTATTGAAGTAAAATCTATTGATAGAGCTGTTCAACGTCTCTTTTATTTTTTTCTATCATTCAGCTCAATGCAAATATTTGAGTAAAACGATTTTTCAGCTTACGAGAGAACCATTCGAACTGACACCTATCTTTTGAGCTCATATTGGGCCTACAAGAAGTTCTCGATAAGACTAGAAAAAGCCTAAAAAGGGTTCGTTCTCATGAATTGTTTTACTGAATTTTCGATTCAGCTTTAGGTACATATCGAAAAGGGAAAATTTCGACGGAAGGTAGGTCTAATGATTCATAGAATATTCTTAAAAGTTTCAACCACGAAAAAAATGTTCTTTTGTCGTAATATTGAATTTTCAAAAAAGAATTACTTACTACAGACATGATATAACAATCAAGTTTTACTAAGAAATTCAATAATCTCGACAAAACAACATCTTTTTCAGTTGAAAAACATGTAGGATATACTGCAAATTACTCGATCCATCTTTGGACGCGAAATTTCACATTGAAATTCTGGTTTTTTACTGTTTCGGTATATATCTAAAAGCGGGTCGAAAATTGAACAAAAATCATATCAATTCGCATAGTTTCCTCGTTAGAAAGTTCACTTATTTCTATGCATTGAATAATCTTTGTTCAATATTACTCTTGAACTTTCTATAGAAATTAAATTTTTCGTAGCACATCTTTTAAAAATGCAATCAGATTTAAGAGTTAAAAAAAGGAAAATAAAAACGTTCAAGTCAAAACATTAAGAAGTTTTGTTATTTATAGACTCTCCATTATTTACATACATTAATAGCTAATAAATATCGTCCAACAAGTTTAATAACAGAATAAGAAAATTCTTTTGGAAATATTAATGTATTCAAACGTGGTATACTATGATTTGAATCTACTTGATTTTCATTTAATATCAATGCAATACAACCAGAAATTAATGCCTAATGTACAAAATGAAACGATATAAAAAAAAATAAATAAATAAACAAACATACCAAATCTTTTAATACATACTTTTAAATTTGGAAAATATGCAATATATGGATGTCGATCAATAGTTAAATAAATTCCATTTAAAATTCCTGCTGTTGCTTCCCAATCAAAACAATGCTACAATAAAAAAAAAAAAAAAAAACTCAATACTTATATAATTAAAATAAATATGTTTGTTTGTTTTTTTTTTATTACTTTTGTCATTTGTTTTTTACAAATTTTTATAAACATTCGATCAATACGTCGTAATAAATGATTTAATGCTGATCGTAATTGTTCATCACTCCAATTTGTATATGGTAATAATTTTTGAAAATAATTTTGTAAACCATGACAACATGTTATTATAGGATCAAAACTAGCTAATTTAAGTAATGTATGAACTATATCAGCAAGACGTATATGTGATTTAGCATCAAGTAATTCAGGCATTCGAATTGTTGAATCATGAAATAATTTAATTAATTCATTTAAACGTTGACTTGAAAAATAAATAAATATTGATATAATAGATAAGAATATATCACGAGGCCAACGAAATTCAGATACTTGTTTAAGTTGATCAGTATCTTGTGTTTTAGATTTGGTACGATCATCAATAAAACGACTACAATAAAAAACAAAAACTTGTTTGAAAAAACAAAAATTTTATTTTTATTTACTTCACTGAATCATCATCAATTGCAATAGATGCTGAACGATATGAACCACGTGAATATTTATAAATACCATCTAATGATGTATCACATTTAGGTTCAATAAATGTTCGTGTTAACCATTCAGTTGTACTAATTAATGTTTTAATAGTAATAGATAATTTTTCAATTATTTTTATTTCATCACGTCCATTTTTTTGAATATCATTTTTATTTGTATAATCTTTTATATATTCTAAATATTTTGGTAAAAGTATATGAATTATATTAAGCATTTGTAATGAACGAATAGAATCAGGTGCATAAGCAACTAGAAATAAAAATAAAATTAATCAAGTTTTACACTCTTTAGACTAGATAATTTTCATTCATCAAGACTTACAACAAGCCTCTAGGTTGATTTACTAGTGCAAAGTAAAGTATTAGTCTGTCTTTCATCATGGTTTTCAATAATTTTTAGAATTGTATGAGGAAAAGGTTGTTTTGTAATAATTTACAGACTGTTTTTAGATAACAATGTCATTCTTTTTTTGCAGAAACAATTTGAAAATTGATATAGTTTAGTTCCTCCAGTCATAACTTACAAAAGAACCTTCCTAATGTGAAATCGCTTTTGAGTTCGGACTTCGTGCATAAGATAGACTCTAATGAGATATTAAAAACTTCAAAAGGATAAAGAACATCTAGGCCTTTTCTACAAAGTTATAGACGTTTTACTGAAATTTTGTCCATAACAATCATCTAAACAAGTTTTTTTTTTTTTTTTGCAATTTAGCTTACCAACAGTAACACAAACATCAAGACAATTAAGAAATGTAAATATTGTATCATCATCTGCATAACAAAAATCTAATGATTTAATAATTGTTGGTGGAATCATAATTCCTTGTCCAAGTGCTGCAACAACAGACATATTTCCTATTGGTATATTAATTGTTCTATTAGTTATTAATGAATTATTTTTAACTAATTCTAATATAAAATAATCATCATTCATAATATCAATATTTGTTTGTTCTAATGCAATTAATAAACGAAATAAATATATTGATTGAATTTTATTTGTATCTGTAATATTAATTGATTGATCGAAATTAAATAATTGTGATATACTACCAAGCATTTGTAATATAAATGGTATACGATGTAAAATATAAAATTGTCGACAACAATATTCAATTGCTTTTTTTAACATTGGATTTGATTGAATATTTGAATAAACATGAAGAAATGTTGGCATTATTAAAAGGTATCTTTAAAAATAATAAAATATCTCTTATAAAGGAATCACTCGGACTGTTAATCTCTGTTTGAATTCATATTTTCCTTGTAAATAAGACTCATAGTATAGATAACAGTAGTAAAAAAGGTTCATCCCATTATGCTTTTCTTCTAAAGTTATTGCTACTTTATTTCAGTCTATTGCAGGATATTCCCAAAAAAAAACCATAAAAATGAATTTTCGGCTGAAAGTTTCTTCAACAATAGTTGTACGGTCCTTCTCATATCGTGATAAGATTCGGAGCCTTTTTCTTTACTGATGTTTAGTAGATTCCGATAAGAAAATTATGATTTAGGCGTAAACTAATATGATATTTTGAAACAACATCCCAAATTGACTAGACTTACTTGTATTTCAATTATTTTCACAAACGTCGAAAAATTTACTACTGGTCCTCCACTCAGGGCTGGATTTTAAAAGTTAACTTGACAGTGGAAACGAAGTTCTAAGATTATAAAACGATACTAGAACTACCGATAGCAGATGACTTAAACAACAAAAACAGAGTTCTCACAAAATTCATTTTTGACCCCATCTCTAAGGAGAACCAAGGGAGGATTTTCCAACGGAAAAAAAAGCTTCTGAAAATAATTGAAAAGTATAAGTAAGTCTACTCAATTTGGGATGCTGATTCAGAATATCAGATTAGTTTTCATTCAAATCGTAATTTTCTTAACGAAGCCTACTGAATATAAAAAAAAAGGCTTCAAATCTGTTTTTTATACCATTTTGAAATACTGGAAAAATACTATCGAACCATATGGAAATAACCTTCTCGCTCATTTAATAGATAGATAAGCAGAACTGATTATCATCAATAGGCAAGTTCAATGTACATATGATCATTTCAATTGACTTCTGTACAACATAAAAAGTGCTATTTGACTAATTATATCAGGATACCCTTTCGGACACCTTATCCGATAGAGCTCGACATAGAAGAAATCAAATTTCTTTGAGGGGATGAATTTCAACAGTTATCAACCTCTTCCCTTTTAGGATATGATGAGAACTGTTGTTTGAGAAAATTTAAGGCCCAAAATCCATTGTTATAGTTTTTCTCGGAATATTCTGCAATAGGCTAAAAATTCGGTAAAGTGACAATAACTCGAGAAGAAAAGCATAATGTGACGAACTTTTTTTTACGACTTTTTACCCACAATATGAGTCCTATCTATGAGCAAAATATAAGCACAAACAGAAACGATTAGCTGGAGAGAGAGATTCTCTCGTTAGTAAAAATATGAGAAAAAAAAAGTAATTCTCTTTTTACCCATTCGTTGCAAATATATGTCGAAAATGTTTAACAATATTTATATAAGTTGCAAGACAAAAACGTAACATAACTAAATCTTCACAATGTAATATAAATGAACCATTAATTACGGAAAGAAATAGAGTTATATCTGATGTTGTACTGGTTTTACCATCCATATTAAAAAATATACATGCAATTAATTTAGTCCTTAAAAATAAAATGAATTGTTATGAAAAATAAAATTTCTATTAATAGAAAATATCATATTTCTTTGTTCCGTCATTGAAAAGGATAAGAAAAAGTTCGATTAGAATATAAAGTTTTAGTAAAAAATCCCTCAAAATTTTGTTTCATATAGAGTATGACCAACTTCATATTGTATCACACGTTCAGGTGGATTCAAGACTTTTTATTAAAACACTATGAAAGAGAGAGATAAGATTTTCTTAAACATGATAAGTTCATGAAGATTTAAATAAAAGATATTGAGAAAATGGCAGTTAGAAAATAGTCAACCATTTAAGTATCGAACAATTGCTAGTACAACACGCATTATACTGAGCGATCTACTGATGGTTTTTATCCGATTTGATTTACATAAAATTTTAGTTTCAAATTCAATAAAGTATTTAAAATGAGGTTGATTAAAAATACATACCAATTATATTTATGTAACATATCTAAATGAAATAATTCTTTATTGTGTATTTTTGTATATAAATTAAAATCTGATTCTAATGGTTTACGTGGAAATAATGGACTTTTAATAAGTTCATCATGAAAAAATGTAATACAATTATGTATTTGATTAAATGGTGTATTTTCAAGTAAATAACGTGCAAATAAAACTTTTGATAATTCAGTTGTTTTTAAAAAAATTGACATTTGTTCAAGTTCTCGTTTTGATTGTTTTATATCCATATAAACTAATGATAATTGTGGATGAATATTTCTTCGAAAAAAATAAAAATCTCGTACATATGTATCAGATATATGAATTTGTTTTGTTTTAATATCAATTAAATAATATTGATCACGTTTTAAATTAGATATACCAAAAAATTCTAATGCTTCTTGTAAAACATTACTAAATTGTGTATCTTCCGAAATAATTGCTTGTGTTGGAATTTGTGATACATCAGGACCATGAATAATAACTTTTTTTGTTGATGGTATATTTCCACTAACTAATATAAGCATTTCAGCTTGTTCTTTACGTAAAATTTGTTTTAAATCTTTTAAAACAAGACCATGTAAATAAGGTATTATTTGCCAGAGTAATGTAAGACCATTAACAATTAATTCTTGTGAACCATCAAGTGGTGAACGTACCATATTTAATAATAAACCAAGAACATAATTAAAAATAGCATGAGCAAATTGAGGTGGAATATCAGTGAAATAGATCATAAGACGATGAAGACATTGAAATGATTTTATCTTTATTATTATTAAATAAATAGATTTCAAGGAACAAAAAAAAAAAAAACCAAAGAATAAAATGACTTACACGACGTTCTTTATGTGAAATTTTTTCAAAAAAGAAACGAATAAGTAATGTTGGTTCATCAAGTAAACAAGTCCAAAGAACTTTTCGAGCTGCATCAGATACTAAAACAAAAGAAAAAATCTGCAGCAAATTTTCCAAGCAATTTAAATGTAATCAAATGAAGATATTAATTATCAGATATCATAGTAGATACGAAAAAAAAAGGCTTAAGATAGTTATCTTAAACGGTAACAAACTTCCTTGTATTCCAGAATGTGAAGGATAGAAATACTTGTCAGGAAAAGAATATAACAGATTCGAACTGTTTTGCTAAAGATTTCATCATTTATTAATAGTCTTATTTCTTAAATACAAAGATTATTGAAAGTTATCATAAAACTAAAATCGATAAACTATAACTTCCGAGAATTTCTCATTAACTATGAATGACCATATTTTCAAAATCATCGAAATACTTTATACCAATCAGTGTCCGACACGGGTCACTTTTTTTGTGATCCGACCCGACCCGAGGTGAGGGATAGTTTTTGGCCAATAAAAGTAAGTTTTTTTCAGACATTGACAATCTTCTCAGTAAATCGATACGTATTCTATAGGTATTCGAAATAAAGAAATGATTATCTCATCTAAAATTGCTGCTTTTCTTATGTGAAGTTCGGAATTCGTAAAACTTTTGTGACCCGACCCGAGCTCAAAAATTTTTTTCGTAACCCGATCCGACCTGACGCGACCCGACCCGTGTCGGACACTGATACCAATATTGATGCTGAGAGAATAAGAACTACTCTATATTTGTTTCAAAGTTTTCTATCATCACTAGAAAAATACTAAATATTTGGCAATTAATAAGTTCCTAGCTGAAATATTCAGTTTTGGTATTGTTTCAAATATTATACTATAAACATATTCCTTGTATATGTAGTTAAAAAGTTTCCACAGGTTAATCAATTGAGCATCTAGAAGTATCTTTTTTTACTAAAGTCTATATGAAAGTCATAATGATATGAATTTCCGTCTTGGAACTGAATGTTCGAAAGAAATTTATTATTTTTATCTTTCTTCTAACATACTTGTTGCACCATTTTCAATAATTTCTTCGTCTTCAAGCATTTCAACAAGATGAAAAATGGCTGCACCAAATATCGATGGAAATGTTCCTTGTGCTTGACAAAGTTGTATACTTGTATCAACCATTCGATCATCATCAATATGTGCTAAAACATTTTCGATAAGAACACATTTTGTTTTGAAAAATCTTTAAAATAGAATCCTATCAAACCTTCTTCTTCATCATCTCTCGATTGATGTAAAAGTGGTTCAAATGATGCTGCTTGTAACATTGAAACAATTGACATAGAAAAATTTTCTCTTGCTACGCGTTTACTTATTTCTTCTGTCATTAATGCTGAATGTATTAATTCTTGTTGATGTTTTTTTCGTGTTTTACTAGTTGTAACAACAGCTCGCTAAATATTCAAATCATTTCTTTTTCTTTGTTTGCCAAAAAAAAACAAACTACAATTAACATACAACTTCTTCTTGATTAAGTGCAACTTGTTGAACAAGTGTTTTAACATAGGGCATCCATGGTGGATCAACTGTTTGAAGATTAGCTACACCAAGTGTAGGTGATGGTAAAACAAATTCAATACTTGGTGGAAGAATCTACATATAATTATTTAAATATTATTGAATTTGATTTCAGTTTTTTTGTTTTTTTCATTTACCTTCATCATTGAATGTGCACCATCTTCTAATCGTATCCAAAATTGATGACGAAAACGCCATAAAATTTGAAATTTTAATATTGCATTGTATCGAATTAATGCAGAAGAATTTTCCATTTCTGTATGTATTAATTTTTCGACTAAATGATTAGCACGAGCAGCTGTAAGAATAACAATTGTTGCTAGAAAAAAAAAAAAAAAAAAGAATAAAATTGAAAATATATTTGTATTTTTACCAGCACAAGAAGATAATTCTTCATTTCGATCAAGTAATAATTCCCAAGATAAAGGAAGAATCTGTGAATAATGTTTATCATCTAATAAAACTGATGATTTACAAAGTATCATTAATGGAATTTGCATTAATGATCCAACCTGAAAAGGAAGAAATTAACAAACAAAAAAAAAAATAATAAATTTTAATCTTATACAAAAAAAAAAAGAATAAACAAACTTGTTTTTTAAGATAAGTCGAAATAGAATTAAAATGTGTATTTATCTCTTTTTTCATATGTAAATTAGTAGTTTGTTTACCAAATAAACAAGTTGAAAACTATGAAATAAATATGAATTTTTTTATTTTAATATTAAATAATATAATTCAAAAAAAAAAAAAACCAACAAAAAAGATTTTACTTGTCGTGTTTTATTTGGTATTGTATTATTAGATTTTAAATTTGTTTGTATTGATGATGATGATGATGATGATGAATGTGAAGATAATGATGATAATTGATACATATTTAATAATGCATTAAGAAGATTTTTACAACTTTTTGTTTGTTTTTCATAACAATTCGATAAACATTTTATTTGATGATCACATGTTAAATTAACATTATTAAATATTCTTATAACAACTTTTATCCATGGTAATGGTTGTGTATTAATAATATTATCAAATTTTTCAAGATCATATTCATCATCAGCACAAGTTGGATATTCATTTGTTGGTTCCATAGTTGAATATTCAATATTATTTTGATGAAAATCAGTATCATTTGAAATATTTGATATATGACTACGACGTCTTGCTCGATAAGATGAACGATGTGTAGCTGAAGAAATGAATAAAATAAGAAATTTTCATAAACGATAAAGTAATAGACATAGAGCTCATTAGATATAAATTTAAAGACCATAGAACTGCGAGTCAAAGTTTTAGACTCAATGTTTATGAGCAGAGATATCATAAGAAATATTAATATATATGATTTTGAATACTTCCTAATCGTTGAACGGTCACTGCAGATCTACTTGAACGCATTATCTCATAAATTTGAGTTTGTCGGTGAAATATTTTCATATTCTTCTTCAACTTCAGCATATATGGGTGGTATATTTAAGGCTGAAGAGCTTTGTTAGACCTTTCTATGTATAACAGGGAAGTCTGAAACAATTGTTGTTTCTCAAGTATTTCTTCAACTGATTCAACCACGCTAATACACAGATTTCAAGACGCAATTACTATGGATGCTACATAGTATTCTACTTAAAACCCTAAAAAGATTTGAGTTCCTATCATACTTGATGAAGCTGTTGAATTTTAAATATATCTAATTACTAGAGGTTCGTTTAGGACTTCATATCTTCAGAAAAATCATTTTTTTCGAATTTTGTCTTGAAACTACTTTCATTTGAAATTCATGTACCGTAGCTTGTGTTAAGACTTTGTATCTCCGAATTATAAACTTTTCGAAAAATAGACGCTTTTCGAAGTGTAATAGATAATACAAGAATATTGTGAAAAGTTCATATCTTGGATACACGAATTCTTCAAACAAGCTATTGTACGTGACTTTCAAATGGACAAAGTTTTAAGATAAAATCAATAGCTTCATCAAGTCTAAATAGAAACTAAGGGTGCAACACATCTAGAATAGTTTTAGGATTTGGGACTGAAAGTCTTGGAATTTGATGTGTATTTGTATTTTTGCTAGAATACTAAGTAGTATCCTAGAACAGAAAATCATTGAAATCGGAAGTTGGAGTCTAGAGAAGTTTTCTCATCAGTGTATCAAATAATAATTGATTTCTACTGTTAATTAAAAAATACACACGCTTTACATACAAGTTAAAATGAATATAAATGAAATTTTCTGTTTTATAAAAACGAAAAGAACATATTCGAAATTCGTTTCTCGTTGATGCATGATTCTTTAGAACGCTTTTTTTTTGCTATTCGATGAAATCTACAGAAAAATAAAATGGCTGCATAATATCATTTAAACTTCGAAGTTCATGATTTGAATTTCAACAATACACTTTATTTTGATTTTTTAAATGAAAAGAAAAGAAAAGAAATTGAAGCATATTGATATTCAACATATCATATACTCTAAATTACTCTTACTTTTTCCAGTATCTTTCATTCTCATTGGTAATTTTGTTAATTTAGTACTACTTCGTCGATGTAATTTTGATTTCATAGTACAAACAGCTATACTTTTTCGTTTATTAGTTGCCGATGAAACTAAACAAATAAAGAATATATTCATAGATATATATATAATTATTTTCATTTAATCATTTTGTAAATACCAGATGTTGAACATCGATCTAAAACTCCACCACTATTATCATCATTTATAATAACAGTTGTATGATAACTTTCATTTGAATCATATTCTTTCTTAGTAGCAAAACTAATATGTCGTTCATGAGTTGATGGATTCATATTTATTATTGTTTTTGATAACATTGACGGTGAAACTACAATATTTAATAAAATAACTAAAGAAAAAACAGATTTCTTTTGTTTTTTTTTTAAATTCATACATGATTGTTGTTCACTTGATAATGAAAGTGTACTTCTATTTGATGTTTGTGAAACAACACTATCCTTACGTGGACGATCTGATAAATGTTTATCTATAATAATCGATGATGTATCGATAATATTTTGTGAATTAGTAGTACGTTGTTGTCGATAGTTAACTTCTTCTGTTCGTAACGTTGAAAGTTTTGGTAATGTTTCATATGTTTCACGTAAAAATGATGTAATTTCATAAAGAAGTAAACATACTATTAATTTTAATGAATATGGACAATCACGACCTGAAGGATTAACAATTGCTGAAAAGAAAAAAATTATTATTTGTTTTTTTTTTTTTTATATACAAACATAAGTATTATGATTTCTACCTTCATTATAATAATCTTCAAATATTTCATCCTTATTCCATAAATTTGTTGTTGAATTTTGTTGTTGTTGTTGTTCTTCAAGGTCTAATATAGATTCAAGTTGTGATGAAAGAGCCTTTAATAAAATTCGTATTTTATTTTATTTTTTTTTGGTTATTGTAATATGTAAAATAACTTACATCACCCCAAATATAAAACATCCTAGCTGCTGCTGCTTGATATATTTTATTTAATTTTAAATTTATACTTCCATTGATACGTCCAGTAGATGTATCATGTGGACGAAATGTTATTATATTCTTACGCATCCATATAGGCCATTGTCCTAATGAACAACATCGAACATAATATGCACATTCAATAAGAAATGCTGCTTTAGAAATAATTGGTGCATCCTAAATTTTTTAAATTTTATTTCGAAAAAAAAGAAAGTAATAAAATAATTCGAACAAACCAAAAAAAGTAGACTATCAAGAAATTGTGGATCAGGTAATGAACCCGGTGGACATGATTCTAATAGACAATTCAAACGTAATAATCCCATACGAACAAGTGTTAAATCAACATATAAATTTTCTTCTTGATGTTCATATGAACTATGATCATCATCTCCTGTTAATGATCCACTTAATAGTTGAGTACCTTCAATTTTAATAATTAAAAAAATGAAATATAAAATAATTTTGTCTTTTTTTTTTTTTTCTGTACTTTTTAATTTACTATGAATTGGTGATTGTTCTTCTTTAGTAGATTGTATATGTAATTGTTGATCGATACTTTCATTAATATCATCAGATGAATCACGATGAAGAAAAATCTTTTAATAAAAAAAAACAAAATTAACATGTCATACAAAAAAGAAATTTTTTTATAACACTTACTTTTATTCTACTATCATTTTGTTGAATAAATTTATCTTTTATTTTTTGTCGTAATATTCTAAGTTTTTTTTCTGGATCAATTAATGATGAAAATACTGCTGAACGAAATATTCCACCATGATTTTCTTTAATATATATTAAAAAAGCTCGACATTCACTATATAAAATAATATTTTCTGAAGTTAATAAATATTCTTCCATTTTATTTAAACGTATAACTAATGGTTTAAATATAATATTTAATATAAAACCATCAATACATTTTGATCCTATACCAAGATGTGTATTACCAAAATTATTTGAATATGTTTGACGTGAAGGTATATCAGGTTTTATTGGAACTGAAGAATAAATATAAATTTAAGAAGAAAACAAAAACAAAAAAAAAATGTAAGACTTTTACTATAAGGTGCATAATGAGCAAGACCAATATTTGATTCAACACAATAACCACATAAAGCATGTAATATATCAAGTATTTGAACAAGATCAGCATTAACAACAAAGTTTAGAAAATATCTAATACAAACAAAAAAAAAACAAATCTTTTTTTTTAAGAGAAAATAGGCAAATGAAATTTATACTTTTCAAATCGATGTTGATGTAGTAAACGAAGTTTATTTAATAATAAACGTGCTTTACCACGTAATTGATCCATAACAAAATTACGACTACCTGTTTGACAATTTGAACAACCTAATCGTTTGAGTATTCTAAAAATACGGAGAAAAAGAATTGTATTTTGTGTCTAAATTTTCAAAATTCGAAGTATTCATTTGCAGAAGGGTCAAATATAATTTTGTTTTAAACTACATAGAATAATAGAGTAAAGCATTCTCTATAAAATGAGATATCACCGATTTCTCTACGCCTTTTTTTCGCTGAGACACACCAATTTAATTGAAGGTAAAAAAAAAGGCTTTTCTATAAAAAATTGGGAAAAAATGACTTTAGAAGCCCTTTAAGATTGCTGTATCTCAGCTAGGAAACGTCACAGAGAACTCTGAGATGCCTCATTTTGTAGAGGATGATTTGCTCTATCGTCCTATGTAGTCTAAACTAAATTATATTTATGTACTCTACGTGCTGAAAAACTAGCCTTTTGATTTCTCTATTCTAATCACTATTTGGATTCCTTGTAGCGCTCATGCCAATGGAAAAAAACTCAATAGTTTTGGTATCCACTATATATCATATTTCTCTTCTTAAATTCTTTTTTTTTATTGCATAAAAGAACCTAGAGACATCAAATATGTAAGAACTTGAAACACTTTAAATCAAAGAAATTTATCCATTAGAACGTGGTCTTTCTTCTTTCTGTCGTATATATATATAAATCCACCGAAAATGACAAGGATGATTTTTTTTTGTAATAAAAATGGCATTTCAAATCTTAGTCTAGTAGTCGTTTGGCTATTAACATAGTTATCAATACCTGACATAAAAAAAAACACATATCAACGGATTCGGTTAAAAGCGTTCCATGTTCAAAATATTCGAATTGTTAATAATCGTACAGTCTACAAAGTCCAAGAGCCTCTTTGAAATTCCTCAGAGTAGTTCATCAGCAAGACTTGTCAATTTGTAGAGATAAAATTATAGAAAATATGAAGATAATCCATAAAAATGTTGAATAATGTTTCATACAGAGTGGATCATAAACATCTTTACGATAAAATATTTGAAGATCTCCACTCTGCTTGAAAGTATTGGACGGATTTTTTTATCAATGATACAGAAGTGTTCAAAGTTTTTTTTTTATAAGAAACTCGTTAATAGCCACTGTAAGTGTGAATAAGAGTCTAGTTCTTTTATTTTCTGACATCCACATCCTGAAAGACTGCAACAGTGCATTGATGCTAATGAACATCATTTTAACTTTTGGCATAAATGTTATCTTGACTTTTTTGCATGACCTATTCTTCATTTCTTTTTTTCCGAATCCATGAAACGTTGTGATATGTATTGAAGTGAATGTTGACAATAGAAAACAATGTTTATTAACAATTTTCGTATGAAAAAAATCTATGAAAACTTCTCTATCAATAATAAAAAGTCAGCTCAATACTTTCGAGCAGAGTGGAAACAATTAAATTTATTATTGTAAAGATATTTATGGTTCACCTTGAACTGGGCGTGTACTGAACTTGAAGGTACGGCTTCGGCTCTGACTACAGTTATTTACAGCTAATTAATAAAAGGAAGTAGAAGTATACCAATAGAAAGGATGTCAGGGTTGATTATGGTAGATCTACGCGCAGTAAAATAAATGATCCAAAAATTGAAGAGCTACAGACATCTTAAAAGAAAGTCAACAATGTTCAGAAATAGTTGAACCTTAATATACTCCTATGACTGCTCCTATAGCATAAGAAATGCTTGGATACTCACCTAAGGGTAACTCACTCTTTTATTCGACCAAATTCAATTCTAAACAGCTCACTATTACAGAGTTATTAAATTTAAAAAATTTTTTCTCGTAGTAATCATATTAAAATTCTTTTCTTTGATTTAATACTATCAGAACTGATTGAATAGTTCTCAGATTAAATGTATTTCTATTTCATATATTTTCTACCTTAATATAATATCAAGAGCTAATTGAAATTTTTCGTCTTCTATTGCATGAATCTGTTTTAACCATTCTTCAATATGTCCATTTGTTCTTTCATCTGTTGTTGTCATATGATTATTTTCATTAAATGATAATTGTTTTTTATTAATTTCATCTTCTGCTGATGATATAACAGTTAAACCAAATAAAACATCAAGAATATTCATAACTAATTCACAAACTTTTAAATCATTTTCTTTACATATAACAGCATGTATACCAGCTAAAATAATACCAAAATTAATTGTACCATTTCGATTAATATATCCATTTGAACCATCTACTTCTTCAATTTCTTCTAAAAATTTATAATTTATTTCTGAATCACTAATACTATAAGTTTTCATTGTATTTAAATTTGTTATTGTTATAGTTGGAGATATTTTTCTTATACTATTATCTGAATTAATAGATTGATGAATTGTATCTGTATTATTTGATATTGATGTTTTAAATAATAATAAACTTGGATCCGTTAAATGAAAACGACTACTTTGTGATGATGATGATGATGATGATACATGAAAACTATTCAGACGATCAGTACTAGCTAAATCTAAATGTTCAATAGCATCTTCATCAATATAACGAATTTTACTAGAATGAAAACAAAAAGAACCAGAAACATAAAATTTTAATATCAATACAAAATAATGAAAATAATTCAATTACTTTCTTGTTAATAATTGTTTTTCTCTTTTTTGTGTATAAAAAAAAAGAAAAAAATTGAAAGTTTAAAAAACAAAAAAAAACAAATTTTATACCTTATTTTTTTATAAAAATTATTATTATATTTTTGATTATCTTTTTTATTAAATGAAAATTTTTCAGAAAAATATTGAAATGGTATATTTAATAATTTAGTTGATTGTTTAATTGAATTTGATATTGTAGTTGTCATACATTGTTGTTCAATTATATTATGTGTTATTTGTTCATTAAAATAATTATTTTCTAAATATTTATAATAATTATATTTATTTAATGTATTTATTTGTGGCATTGAAAGACTATTAAAACGAAGAATATGTATTGGTAATATACCAGTTGTTAAAGCATTAGATAAAATTTCATCTGATATATTTATCATACGTTTATGTAAATATTCTAAACACCATAAATAACCATCTGTTAACCATGATGGACTAAATAATGTTCGTATTATTCCAATATCAAAATAAGTTGCTAATAAAAGAAATTCTGAAGTATGTGCTTTAGATGATGAACCTATATCAGTTGAACAATTATGTAAAATATTTGGTAATTGTTGAGAAGAAAGAAAATGTAAAGGTATTGATGGTGTTGAAATCGATGTTGGCATACCGGAAATTGTTTTAGACATATTAGCAACTACAATGAATATTTATACAACATGAAGAGTTATGATCGGGTTACTGAAATTTTTATTGAGAACTACTCGTATCTGGAAAAAATCAAAATGACGAGTTTTGACTTGAAATTTTGTCTATAAATAGATTTAATAGTTATTAGATAGTCCTGAAAGCTGCAATAAAAATGAAAATATCTTTCTCAAGATATTCATTTTCCAAATAGACTGAATTATTATATCTTCCTATGGTAAATCGTAATTTTTTTGGAAACTGAATATTTCGAGAACGACATGTATATTTTCGTTGAAACTTTTAAGACTATCTAATGATTGTAAAATCTATTTGTAGAAGAAATTTTAGGCTAAAATTCTCCATTTCAGTTTTTTTTAAAATGAGTAGCTCTCAATAAAAAATTCAGCACAATGAACCATGAGCTCGAATCCTACAAGACTTTCTCTGACCTAAATATAACATATCGAATGAGATATGAATGAATCAAATCGGATCTTGACACCTCAGATACTTTCCTCGTAAGAGATACAGCAAAACAGTATAGCTGTAGTTAGAAATGTAATAATAACAGTGACTGAATGAAACACGAGGAAGACTGATTTTTGAATTTCAATTTGAAACTTTGCATAAAAACAGGTTTTAACGAAACTAGTTTTTTGTTGATGTTTCAGGTCTTTTGATTTGTTTTTGTCGTGAAATAAGAACATAAAATCTGCTAGTTTATATGAGTAAGATAAAAGGCATGCTATTACCATAATTGTATCTTAGAATAGGTGCAGCGATAAGCCTTGAAACATTCACAAAAAAAACTATTCTCATTAAAGTCTGTCCCTACGTAAAGTTTCAAGTCAAATTTCAAAAATCAGTTCTTCTGATGTTCCTGAGAGGAACAACGATATTTATTTAAAAACTCTCATAAAAGTGCAGTATCTCTTCAGCAATGAGCTAAGAGTATGAACTCTTTTTTTTAGAGTATTCATAACTCATTTGAATCTTTATAATGCACATCGTCTGAACTCAAAAGCAATCAAACAGTTGGATGACTTCCCTTGTAAGAGAGATGAGTATGCGTAAGATGATTTTATCTCAAAAAATTTACAACCATATGTCTTTGGGAATTTTTTGTAAAAATGTAAAATATTTCGAATAGGACTTCACATGCAATGGGATAATTCTATCGCATTCTATGATATGAGATTATCATTTTTCTTTCTAAATGCATTTTATTATTTTGAAGTTCAATGGTACTGAAAATTTTTGAGAACTAACTATCTCATTCCATCCCACGTGGAATCCTAATCTCGAAGTAAACAGAAACTTCATCGTTTATTTCTAGCTTTGTTTTCACGGATGTCTATACATAAATTACTATCATTTCATTATGGTTATTTCTCGTTATATTTTCTACATTTGTAACTTTGAGAATTAAAGTTTGGTATCAAGAAAATAGTAAAATCTCTTGAACAGACTATTTCACTCATAAAATTTTGAAGAAGAGGATTTTGTTGATTCTATCACTCAAATATTGCAAAGATTTGCTGTTTTATATTGAAGTCAATCTAATGTTCTATTATTGGAAAAATTCATTCAAAAACTTTTAATTAGTAATTTAAATAATAAAAAATAAATAATTTCAACCTGGACTTTGTGGTGTTGATGTTAATCGACTTAAATCCGACATTGAACAAATCGAAGTCATATTTGCAAGTGGTGCTCGTTTTTGTCTATTATTATTTGTTATTTCATCAACAAAAAGATCCGTTATAGAATTATATGTTGTTGTTGCTGTTGTTGGATTAGAATCAGTAAGTATAGATGATATATTTAATTTTTGTTTTTCTTCAATTTTTATTTCCGATTGAAAACAACTTGTATTTCTTGTTTTATGATATTTAATTGGTGGATTTATCAATAATTGTTTTGTTAAATTAGATGAATATTGTTTTTCAGATAATGATCTTTGTATAGATGATTGAATTAAAGTTGATAAACGACGATGTTGATTATTATTATCAATAGAAAATTTTTGTTCTTGTTGATTATTTTTTAATATCATAGGTTTAATAAAAGCATTAAATAAATGTATATTTGGTTGATGATATTCAAATAATGGTTGCCAAATAAGATGCATACCTTGAGAAAGTTCAGAATTTGATAAGAATTGTTTTTCATTATTATGAATATATGTATGAATATATGGAATAAATAAATAAATAAATAATTGTATTATATTTAATGATAATAATTGATCAGTTGTTTCATTTGAATGTAATATAAGATAATGTAATGTATGAAAAAGACGAATTTCTGTTGAATTTAATAATTGATTAGTTATTAATGATAAGCGATTAGATAAATATGATTGATTTAATTGATATTCAGTTGAATGTATTGTTGGATGAAGAGATATTGATAATTGATGATTTGGTGGAACTTGAAGTTGGTTTGAAAATATTGAAGAATGTGATGGTGATGAAGCAACAAGTAATGATGAACGAGTCGGAGAAAATGATTGTTGTTGGTGTTGCTGCTGCTGCTGAATTGAACAAAGATTATGTTGAATTACTGATGAACATGCATGTATTACATGTGGAAATGCCTGGAAAAAAGAAATAAGAAGAGATAATTTTATTAAAAAAAAAAGACTAACTGCTTTCACTAACAACCATCTTGGAATACTTGATATAGCATCAGTGAGAGATGGTGATAAACCATGTAAAATATTTTGAACAAGTACTTGATCAAAAATCTATATAAATAATAGAAGAAAAAAAATTCTTTTTTTTTTCGTCATTAAATGAATATTAATATTATATTTACAATAGCAGATGCTTCAGTTAAATTACCAAATTTTTGTTTAAGAAATGGACTAGAAAATATATTCAATATATTTTTGATTCTTTTAAAAGGAAAAATAAATCGTACTTGCTTTGTCGCCATAAAAATATTTGTATTGAAACAGGAATAGTATCTTCAGAATCCGATGATGAAGAAGATTTACGTATAGTATCATGATGACAAGTTGAAATATTTTCAAAATTTCCATCTAATACTGTAGTTTGTAAACTCCGTTTAGGCATTTGAAAGAAGTAATCTACGAAAAAAAAAAAAAGAACAGATTTGTTATCAATGCAGAACATATTTTATTTCATAATTAAAAAAAAAATATTAATTAAACAAAAGCAGATTAAGATTCATCATTTATCTACTTATTAATAATATGAATTTGAGAAAAGAAGAATATCATCTTGCATTATTACAGAAACAGTATTTCATTCTAATTTTATGTAATTAATTTTTTTTTTTGAATTATTCAAAATAATACATTTAAAACTAAAGTGAAAAAAAAGAATCATTAAGAATTTTTACGAGTTTAAACATTTAGTTTTATATCTAACGAAGGAATATTCCTTGATATTATTTAACTTCTAAGTCGAGACTATATGTATCATGTAGCCTCTAATAAATTATGAATATTCCCAAAAGACTTCGTGTTTGACGCTTCTTTTCGGTGAGATATCGACTTTTTAGTATGTATTTTCTCTAGTATCTAACATTAGTAACAAACTTATATTTTCGAATTTTTATTTTAAACTTCATTTATATAAAGATCTCAACTAGACCAGCTTGCATAAAAAAAAATTCCAAACTTTTTAGATAAAGTTCCTCCAAGATATGAAGCTTTCAAAGAATACATGCTGTATTTACTATCTATGGAAAAAGCCTCTACCTTAAAAAGTTCACACCTTACGTGTGAACCTCTTCAAGTGTCAAATCACTTTTCAGCTGAGACGATGTTCATTTGATGAATACTAGTAAGTAATAGAAAAATCTAGAACATTTTAATTTTCTGGGTCATTATTCTTGAGACATTGAAATTTTGCTAAATTTTTCAATTAAAATCTGTGGTCTCATGAAAAATCGACACTTTTGACTTCAAACTTTACATGAACAAAGTTCTTAATGAGATTAGTTGATTGTGTATCTAGTATTTCTGTTCTGTAGATGTAAGTATATGAATAAAATTCACTTTTACATATGAGAGAATTCAGAAAATTTAATATCTCAGGATAGGACATACTAGAAAAATTATACTTTTTCCAATAAACTAATCTCATTGAGAACTTTTGTTCATACAAAGTTTGAAGTCGAAAGTCAACTTTTCATTTGACTACAGTTTTTTGTTGAAAAATCCAATTAAACTGCAATATCTCAAGAATGAAGCCACGGAAAATCAAATCATTCAAGGCTTCTTTATTACTCATCAAATGAACATTGCTTTGGTCGAAAAGTAATTTAACACCTGGAGTAAAGGTTCACTTGTTTGATAGACTTTGTCCAAAATTTCTGAAACTCAATACCCTACCAAGAACAAGTTATAAGCACGTACTCTTTCTAGAATATTCATAGTTTATTAAGACTTACATGATATACATAGTCTTGACTCAAAAACATAATACTATCTGAAAATATTCCTTCATAAATAAGAATAAATTATTATTATTATTATTAATAACCAAAAACAAAAGAAATCTATTCATCTTACGCCGCTCAAGGCTATTTTTTTATTTTATTCATCTACAAAATAAGAATATAATAGAAACATCAAAAAGAAAAAGAAGAAGAAGCAATCTATTATATACATTGATTTTTGTTTAGATCTATATAGTTCTCATGATGAGCGAGAAATATATTTATTGAATATGTCAGTTTTCTTTTTCTCCTTTGTTCAAAGGAAGACAAAGTCATGTAATGTTAGAAAAGATGATTTTTATCAAAAAAAAAAACAAAAAAATACTCAACATATTTAATATATCAAATTAATGTACTAATATTAACTTTTCAAAAGACATTAAAATTAAACTAAATATTCTCTTTTCTAAATTTTATAATAAAAAAGTTTTTTTTTTAAATTTACCTTTTTATGAATAACATACAATGAGTCTAGTAATTATAATAGGTACATATATATATATTCTGACATAACATGCTATCATATTAATTTATATTTGAATATGACAAGTAAAAATTAAGATTTCTTAAGAATAAACTTTCTTTTTTTTTTTTTGTTTTTATTTATTTGTTTACAATGTAATAAAATAGGGGCTAAATATAGATGATTTCCATTAGTAAATTAAATTCATGATTATAATTAATTTGATTATGTGAAGCAAAAAAAAAAGCTTTTACTCAAACATCTGAAGAATAGTGAAGATTTTTATAATGACAAACAATATTTGAATAATAAAGAATGGTCGAAAAGTTTCGATCTTGTTCAGTAAATCGATGATATCTATGACAAATCTATATATAATTAATCGATCGAAATATGTGTAATTTTGTAGAAGAAGATTAGAGCTATCATCTGAAAATAAAAGAGATACTTTGAAATATATCAATGTAATACAATATGATGATTATTTTACTAAACTTAAATAAATATTTTCATCTTATATCTTTTGAGAAAAATTTAAAAAAATTTTTTTTTTTAAATAATAGTTGTATGTTCTTTTTTTTGCTCACAGAGATTTGTTATCAGACTTATTCATTTTAATGAAATAATATTTATCATATTGGCTAATTATGATTATAGTTTTATAATATTTTATATTGTTAACGATTTTCATATTGACAATCTTATTATATGAAGTTTACTGTTTTCAATTTAGTCACTAATAATAAGCGATTAGAAACTTTTTAGATAAGATCTTTGTTCACTTTTGATTCACTAGAAAGTATGTTCCATGAATTAGTATTACAATTTTGTGCACATTTTGAATATGGGCTCAGAAATTTTGTCTTAATTTTTATTCAATAGTAGTGAAATCATTTTTGAAAAGTCCAAAACATTCGTTTGGATAGAAATTTTTTTGTTATTTTTACAATTGCGATTCGTAATTAAAATTTAGGATTTTTATTTATATATTAATTTGTACATCAGAAGCTACTCTACAAAATGCATTACTTTAACTGTTCTTTTGTCTTTCGACAAGGCACCGTTGAAAGGAGGTCTAGAAAAAAAATGCTTCTAGTCTCACTTGTATAAAAAGCTACAGCTTAGTTCAATGTTACACTTTGTATAGAAGTGTCTACTCTACAAAACGACTGACGCCGACAATTTTCAGTATGTCCAACAAAGGGCTTCGAGGGTAAACCAAACTTGAAACACAAATAGACAAAACAGTTCTAAGTCCATATTCGAAAACGAGTACAAAATTCTAATTAGTTCTAGCTCATAGTTTTTGACTTGTTGGAAATACTTTTCTCGCGGAACAATAAAAATATTCCAATCATTTGTTATGTCAGTTGTTTGGATTTATTTTTCCGATAGTAGTATTTAAAAAACTTCTAGTATTAATTTTAAAGTCGAATAGATGATATATGATTAATAAAAAAACGTGTGAGATATCATTCGATAAGATTTAAATAATTATGAACTTAATTCATGATATAACATCAAATAAAAAATTATTGATGTATGAAAAAATTTTTGCATGTAGAAAAATGTGAGAAAATAATTAACAGTATTTCAAAAAGGTTAAAAGTAATCGTCCAAAAACAAGGAGTCAACTTATCATAAAATTTGATTATTGGTATTTATACAAAATGTCAATCTGATAAACTTATAAAACATTTCGGTATTTTATTGAAAAAAAAAATTCTTTTTTTTTTTTCTCTCAAAAAATGTAGAATGAAAATATTCACTTAAAATTAGTAAAATAATCATAATATTGTACTACATTTATGCATTTCGAAATATCTTTTTGTTTTTTTAGATTATAACTCTAATCTTTCCCTACAGAATTACATATTTTGATCAATAAACCGTAAATAAGTTTATCATTGATTTACTGAGAGGAATAGAAATTTTTCGATTATTCTTTATTAGTTTATATTGCATAATGAAAGAAAAATTACATATGTCATATATCACTATGAATTACTTCAATAAAGATTACAAATTAAACTGCAATTGACAAGTATTTTCAGACATGTACTGATATATGTCACGATATTTTATCATGAAGAATTTCTTTTGACATTTTTGTCTAGATTGGAATAATGTATTTGGCACAATCATTTTTTTCTATCTATCTTGTTCTATTAATCAGTTTTGTTATATAATATATCAAACAATTTTTTAAGCACTTTTTCAAATAGATCCAATTTTTATTTCTTTTATAATTATGAAGCAGCCATATTTTCTTTTTTTTTTTTGTTAAATAATATTTAATAACAATAATAATTGAATTTTTATCAATATACTACGAAAAATTTCTTTTAAAATCATACTGCATTTTTATTTATGATAAACTAATATTTCATATAAAGTGTTATTCAAAAAATTTCATTAATAAAAAAAAAAAAAAAGAAATTATTTAAAAGGAATGTAAATAGAATTCAGATCGAAAATTTAGATAAATACAACAGATATTAATGTTAAAAAAAATCTCGAAAAGAAAAAATCTCAATTTAAGAATATTTACATCATTCAATAAGAAGGAAAATATCTTTCTTCTTAGTCACAAAATACTAAATAATTCTTCAATCGATCTATCGTTATCAAATAAACCTAATGATTACATAAAGAAATTACAGGAGATGCTTGATGCTTTAATACCATTAGTTTCTGTTAGTATCAAAGTAAGAAATAAAATCGGTCATTACTATAAATTCCTGATATGTTCATCGGTTTGTAGCAAATAGAGATGTCCCGAGATCGTCAAATTCAGAAAGATCAAGCGATTTTTCAAGATTGGGAAGTCACTCCTTCTTGAAAGTGTATCTATATTACTTCCTAATGTAATTTTTTTTAACCGGGACTATATACATCACACATACTCTTAATAAGAAAACGATTAAGTTCAAGGATAAAAGTGTCTACTACATCTTTCTTGAGACTGTTATGAGTAAAAACCTTATAGTTTAGAATTTTTCTTCATTTCAAATAGAAAAAAAACAACTAAACAAATCTGAAACTTTTTTTATACAATAAACTGTTCTCATATAGACTTATCTGTTAAAATGTTGAATTACTGTTTTTCTACTAAAATTATTGTAAAAAAAAAAAAAAAACTCGATATCTCATAAAATGAAAATCTGTTCTAATTGATTCATAACTCATCAAAAGGTCTATACACATAATCGAATATGAGATATATTCTTTTCGAGATATTTAAACATAATACACAATAAACAGTATATACAAAAAAGTTCGTTTTATATTTTCTTAAGCATTTGGATTAAGTTTTGGACGTGGTTCATAGAGAATACTTGAACTATCATCATCATCTGAATCATAAACACCAGTTGTATCATTCAATGGTGTACTTTTCATACCACCATATGAATAACGTGATGCCATTGATTTTGTATGTATAATACGTTTTCTATCATCAGCTTCATCACGTAATTGAATAAATTCTTTTCGATTTTGTTGAAATACAAATATCATATAAACACCCATAAATACTCCAAATAAACTCATAAATATATTTTCCCAAAATCCACGTCGATACCAATATTTCATTAATGGACCACAACCACGTGTATTAACAATTTTTGGATCTGGATTAATTAACATATTTTTACCACAACTAAAAGTTCTTTGATACTAATTAATAAAATAAAATTTAATTAAAGAATAATAAAAATAAAAGACAAACTTTATGACAACATGTATCAGGTAGATCAGTTTTATATGAAGCTGCATAATCAAGATAAGAATTCCAACCACAACAATTAAAATCTCTTTGACGTCTCAAAAAAAAAAAGGTTTTTTTTGTTTTATTTTTAAAAAAGAAAAATTCTCTTTATTATTCATTCTTACTGATTAACAAATGCAGTTAAAATAAAAACACGTGGTGGTACACGACCCATTGTTACCAAATTAAATGCTTGTTCACGATATTTTAATTCTTTAAAAGCATTACCTCTAAAACGAAGTCTTTCAAGTAAAAATGTTTCTTTTGTTAAAAATCCAGCATTCATATTTATCATTGTTACAGCAAACCAAGCTAAACCACCAAGTATTGTTATTATAGCTAAAACAAATAATGAATATGGAACATATTGCATAAGAAATATATTTCGACGACGATAAGCATGAATTTGTAATGCAATAACTAAATTTAAGAAAAAAAAATTTCATTATTTTATTTTAACTATAAGACTTTTTTTTTTGGATTATACTTGTAAGAAGAACAAAACCATATATAAAAATCAATGAAAGATAAGCACGAGTTATTGTTAAACGATCCCAATAAAAGATAAAAAAATTAAATTCAATCTAAAATAAGTAACAATAAAGATTTAATTAATTTCAAAAAAAATTTATCATACCCAAGCCATTGTATAATCAGTCCATATTGTCCATTCTTCAAAGAAACCCCAATAGATAGACATTGAAACGATAATAAAAATGGCAAAAGCTAATAAAAAGCCATTTATGCCCATAAGAAAACGATATTTGTTCTAAAACAAAAATAAAGTTCAAATATTTTCTCTTGAAAATTAAGCACTAGTTCATACTCGTTGACGTTGTCCATAAGTAGCAACCATTTTGAAATTAAATTTAATTGAAATGAAAACTATTACAAGATCACACACTTGAAAACAAGAAACTGTCGAATTTGACAGTTAACTGCAGAAAGGAATAAAATTATAAATGTTACCTTGACTAAAAAAAAAAAAGTATAGGATGACTAATGATTTTTACATTTGTTTATGTATAAATTATTTCGATCTTAGTAAAATTAATTTTCTGAATTTTATTATTAAATGATTTATTGGAGTTATTTTATTAGAAAATTTATTATAAGAATATTACATAATAATCAAGGTTCTTATATAATACTGTATCTGAGTGCCATCTATCGTGAAACATTATTTGAGAAGATATTTTCTTTAATCTAATCTTCAGATTTTAACAACTTGCAGGTAAATTCTCTAAAACATAGCCGATATTTACAAAAAAAAGAAATTCGTCAAACATTACAAAAGAAATATTAAAATAGTAAGAATTTGCGACATATTTCAACACCTATTCATCGTTACTGAAATTCAGCGACAATCTAATGATCTATAAAGTGATATATCAGTAAAGGAAGCTGTTAGCATAATCTCTGGAGAATTTAAATATGAAAACACAATGGAACTATTTAAAATTGTAAACAACAAAATTAACTAACAAATGTTTCAGTTTGTGAATTAATGCCTACTGCTAATACATATCGATGATGGAAGATGTTGAGTGTAACATGTTACAGTGAGTGTGACAGAAGATCAAAGAAGTGGTATTTTAAATTCATTCGTATTTATCACTGTAATCCTGTCTGTGAGGAGTGAGTCCAAATTTTGACTTTTATACTTCAACATTTCTTCTCGATCGTATTTCACAATAATCATTTATATACGTTACAACAATTGAATGAATGTATAACGAACGTTCACTCATGAAAAACGGATGGTGCAAAAGTTTTGCATTAATTTTGTTGTTACTATAGCGTGACAGCAACTCATCGTTGATATTTGATAGTTTTCCTATTAGAAAGAGCAAAATCTCTACTACAAAGCTATGTAAAAATATTTCGTTCAAAATAGGAAGACTGAAAAGTTTTAAGAACATAATTGACTGAAAAAGTTCGTCGTATTTTCTGTCTTTCGTCGAGTTTTGTAGTGCTACAATAAGGTATTGTAAATAGGTAAAAATAATATTTTCAAGTCATCGATTGAGTTCAAAATCGACATTTTTCTAATGACCTTTGTTAGCGAAAAGTATTCACAACTTATAAGCGATTTCCAAAACTCCGGCAATCAAAGTTAGTGGAACTCCATATTTTATGTCCAATTAAAGTTTAATGAGCCTCTTAGAAAAGTACATTATATAAAACAGAATACAGTTTTTCTATTAGGTATTATGAGAAAAACTTCATTGGGCGTTGTCGAGGAGATAGAGCTCGTCAAGTTGGTCTTGGATTCGGATCAGAAAATTTTGGACTCGGCGTGTTCTAGTCGAGAATAAGTCAAGCTGATAACAAAATTGTTTCCTATGAAACCTATGGTTCTGTAATTCGAATATTGTGATACTACTAGAAAGCTCACATCGCATTGGTTATACTCACATAAAGCGCGCCTAAAAATTTCGAAAGCAGAGTGCAAGACAAATCCATCTAATGCACTTCTCATCAGTGATTTATTTTTACAGAATTTTCTAGTAGAAATTTTGCTCTTTTTAACAAAAAAACACTTGATGTAGAACTTTTGCAGTACTTACTACTGGCAATAAATTAGTTTCATCAATACTTAGTATAGCTCTACAAATCCATAATTATACGGATAACATTTTGTTTTTACATATTTTACAAATTTCCATGTTGTTTATTAATAAATTCATTCGTGAATTTTTGATTATAGAAAAACTTGTTTAAATAATAAAACAACATGAAGAATATTTATTTATTCTTGTTTAGATTGAATCAGTCAGAAAGGATGCATAAAAAAGTACAATTATGTTATAAAGATAAACAAAATGTCACCAATCCATAATACAGAAAAAAGTTTTCAAATTACAAAAACGGAATATTGAAACCAAAAGAAAGAATAGAAAAATAATATCATCTAAACACAATTAAATATTCACCATAAGCTTGAGCATCGTGATAAGTAACAAACATGGTTCCTCCACCTGTCGTATCAAAACCTGGTGGGCAAACACGTGTTGATTGACTTCCTGCAGTTGTCTTGCCAATTAAAACACGAGCTAAAAAAAAAAGAAAGAAATCAATTAATTTAATAATTGAAAATATTTTTATAGAATTCTAGATAAACATTTATTCAAACTATTTTCTTTATGAATGAATGGATACTCATCCCTTTGTTTTTCTAATATGATCAAAATTAAGTTTTGATAAATGAATTAATTAGAGAAAATATAGAAAATGAATTCTTACCCATAAACATATGTCTAAGATTGTTCGAATCTGGTTGTGTATAACTATGACTTGTACTAGCTTGAGTTGCAAAATAGATACCTTGACCAGCAGCTAAATAAATCATGGAATGAGAAAAGACATTAATATTTTCAGTCTATCTACTCACCACAGCGAACTGCATGACTACGATTAAAGCAATCACTAATAATTGCGTCGACTGATTGGGATTTGCATCCTATTTTGTTCAAATATGAAAATTAACATATGAATAAATTGATCATTTACCATGAAACAACCATTGTTCCGTACTTGTACCATACCTTTCAATAAAATCATCTTTATGAGCATCATACTGACGATACCAACCTGTAAAATCAATGTAGAATAGATAAAAAAGTTCGATAGGAAACATTATTTTTGTTATTAGTAAATTAATTTCGTTCATAAAATAAAGTTTGTATGTATACATGTGAACTGTACTTACGTCGATTTTGAATTCGTTCAATTTGAACAATTTGATTTGATGGTAATGTCTTGTGAAAATTATCTGCAACAAATTTATATTCTTCTGTATTAGGCTGAAGAATATAACGAGAAAGATTATGTAGTGATGATTGATCCCAATAATCTGGAAGAGGAAAAATGCCGACCGCTCCCTATTCATGTAAAGCATTTTAGTTTTGTTTGAATAAAATAAAAACATTAAAATTTATTTACTGCTGAAAATGATGCAGCTTGTTTACGTTGGCATTCAGTCTTTTAATATAAAAGTGTACTGTCAGATTTAGAATATCAAGTTACATAAAAGAAAAATAAGAACAAACTTGATGGGCTTCGAAATCTTGAAAAGGAAAAGATTCTTTACAAATTTCACATGGAATAAGAATATCATTTGATATTACTGCATTTTGTCTAAAGATTAAATATCGTTAATAATGAAATTAGATATAATTACTATTATTGTACCTGATTCTATTTTCAATTCGTTGTTTCTCAGCTTCTTGACATTGTTCCTGTAATAAATAAAAAATATAGATGAAATAATCCGAATCAACAAACTTTCCGAGCATGAAAATAGTCAGTAATAGTGGCAAAATACAAAGTTTAATACTATTGTTATATCTAAGAAAAGCAAATCAGCTACTAAGCATTAGAGAGCTGTGGGTCCGGGTTCACATTTTCGTGAATCGCCAGTTCCCTAGTGAACAGCAAGAAATAACTGTACGTTGATTTTTTTCTAAGAGTAGCCAATAAATAGTTAAAACCTTGATGCTTCCCTTGTTCATGTACACAGAGCATGGCAGATATTGGCGGAAAAAAACTCAGGTTTGGATCTGTGAGATCCAGGTCAACAAAAAGAAGTGCACCCACAGCTTTCTGCTATGCATACCTATTTTCTTATGACTCAAAGCGAACTAATATCGTGGAACAAGGTTTAACAACAACATATTTTTGATTCTTTTTTTTTAATAATGTTAAACACCTAGCTCAAACCCAGATAATGAGTTTAATAGTGAATGAAGTTTTCTATCTAACGCACTCTATACCAATATTTCATAGATGAATTATGATGGTATACGGTAGTTTTCAGGTTCTACAAGATTAATTTTTTACAATGCAATTTTAAAGACCACAAAAGGAGAGGTTGCCGCATTTTCTATGATTTTTTTTTAAAAGTCAAAAATATTACAATAATCATAAAACGAAATTTATCAAGAAATGTCTTTTTCGGTTTTTGTCATACGTTTAATTATTTAAGGGAAGGTCGTAGAAAATGTGATGATCGTTCATTTTGTTAAGAATTTTGTGTTCCATTATTAAAAGATAGTCTTCTGAGATCTGAAAATTGCCGTGTGTCGTTATAGTTCATCTATGAAATCTTGCTGTAGGATACATTAGATAGAAAACTTCATTGACTTTTGAAATCACTATTTGAATCTGAGGTAGGTATTTACCATTATAGAAAAAAAAAGTCAAAAATAGGTTGTTGTTATTAAACTTTTTCACTACCTTATTTCTTAAAACACAATAAAATTTAACTATTGAAATATTAGTTATATCGACAATCTATTTACCGTATGCCACGACCAGTCCTCTATATTAACTTGATCACCACAATATTCACATGGAATAAGTGCATCCATTGATACATTTTCATTACTAGTAAACATCAAACAATCAAA
>CAJNOL010000168.1:140594-152586 GCA_905250125.1 Rotaria sordida | reverse complement strand
ATACATTTTGTAAATGATTTTTTACTTTTTTATATGATTACTATCACGTTTAGTAGTATTAGCACATTGTCTCTATAATATAACCAAAAAGAAATTCAGATCTATAATAATAATAATAAAAAATGTTGTTGATATACTGAATGATATTCCAAATCATGTATATTAATTTGTTTATCACAGTATTCACATGGAATAAGTTCTATTATTGAATCATCATGAATACCACTAAAATATGAATTATATAATTCGTTATATTCTAATTAATATTCGTACTCTTTTAATTTTTCAATTCGTTTTCCATGTTCATCAATACATTGTCTCTACAATATGATTGATATAATTAAAATACTATTGAAATATAATATTATTAATTTACTAAATGAGATTGCCAGTCATTGACACTTATTTCAGCATTACAGTATTCGCATGGAATACCACTTGTATTAGATTCATTCATGATATTTCTAGAAAACTAAATAAATAATAGATTCATACACAATATTTTTACCTGTCTGACTCTTGAATTGGACTCTTTTCACCATAAACACATTCTCTCTACAATAGAATAAAAAATCATAGAGATATTTTCAACGAAGAAGCTTTATCAACGTACTGAATGTTGTGACCAATCGTCAAAGCTAACTTGTGTATTGCAATTTTCACAATGGATGGCATTTTCCTCTATTGCCTCAGCCATGTATCAATTTAATTAATACAATTGAGATCTGAAAAATATTTGAATATTTCTTTTATTTTTAATCTGCACTATCCTTGATAATTGTGTCTATCAGTGAGACATTCTTACCAGAAGTGCGGCTACATGAATAACATATCTTTTGGCCGATCGATCAGGTCATGACCGCTATATCATCGTGATGCCCTCCATCTGACCTTCTCTTCTATCATGCCTATTACCATTATCTTCTCGTTTCGATTTATTATAATCTCTACTCGCTTGCATTCTCGCTCTCTTTCCTACATAAGCGTGTGCCTATCTCAGAAGGATACTACTAAAATGATGATATCAAAATTTCTATCAAGAATGACGATAGTGGTACTCTTCCATTTCATCATTTTGTATTTTCATGAAATAAAGATAGTTTTACTAATGAAAAAGTTCACCTAAATTTCATCACAACAATAATAATCTAACTAATCATCGATGTAAAATAGAAACATAGATGCGATAGATAAAGACAAGACAGTACACAGTCAACAGCTTCACCGAACGAGTATCTACACCTGATAAGAAAACAAAAACGTCTGTGATATATGACAAGTGACTCTTTGTTTTTAGTCAAAACTTGTGAGAATCATAATGCGATTCGAAAATGAAATTCTTTTTACATTAGCTTCTAACTCATTTTTTTAAATGTTAAAAGTTAGATATTACTTCTTATAGAAATCAAAAAAAATAATGATTAGAGAAAGAAGCTTTTCACCATTATTAAGAACAAAATTTGTTGAAACCATTAGAAAATTATATGAAAAGTATAGTATAAAGTCTATCATGTGCTTTTAAAGTCAACAAGAACGAAAAACATTCAAAAATCCATCATACAGACAAAAAACAAGCCGTGCAACGATTTTCCATAGGGTATACTTATTTAGCAATTATATTAATATTCATCTTCATTAATCGGATAGAAACTAAAAACTAATAAATTTTATGTCTGACAAATAAAGTCAAATTTTTATACGCACTTAACCAGAATGTAAGAAACAACACAAAATAAAGTCCAGAAGTTTTTAACATAAACTATTGCATCAGCATAAAAAAGAAAGAAAAAAAAGAGAACCGTGTGCATCTAGTTACAATATATGAGTCACGGTAACGTACAAATGACGAATTTGGTTGGTAGACATTAAGCATCAGTTATGAAATTTCTGATGACGAAAGTACTTCCCTGTCACATTATATCTGTATGAGGCAATATGAAGCATTTTCATATCGAACGTTAAGTAAAGTGTAATATTATTGCAATATATCCCGAAACGATGAATACATGTTTAGTTTAGAATTTTGTATTTACTGAAATGCTAATCTGGGTTTCGTAATCGTAACAGCTTCTGTCCCATTGTCAACTCATTGATCATGTTTTTGAAATTGAAGTCCATTATATTGTGTAGTTTTTCTATAGAAAAAATCAACTTATAAATAATTTCAATGCTATACATCAACCTAAACATATAATTTAATGAAAATTGTAAAAACAAAAATATGATTTTCTTAGGAGTACAGTTCCAATAACTAATAGTTCACAAAATCAAAGCGCATTGAAAGGCAGATATGTTGGTATAATACAGAATTAAAATCAATATTTTTTTGTCTATAGAGTTATGAATTCTGTTGTGAATGTACTGACGAGGAATGTTCTCTAACTGTTCAATCGATTTTGAATCAAGACTCTGTGCATTAGGTTGATCCTAATGAGTTATGGATACCCTGAAAAGAGTTCATAACCTTAGCTTATTGCTACGGAGTCATTGCACTTTTATAATATTTTTTAAATAAATGTCGCAATCCCCCCTCAGAAGCATCAAAAAAACTGATTTCCGAAATTCGACTTGAAACTTTGTAGAGAGACAACTCTTAACGAGATTAATTTTAGGTTTTTTGGTTTGCTTCCATCCTGAAATAAGAACATGAAATCTGTCAGTTTATATGACTGATATAAAAGATGCACTATTAGCATAGTTGTATCTTGGGATAAGAAGAACGACAAGACCTAAAGCATTTACAAGAACTATTCTCGTCAAGGCCTGTCGCTATGCACAGTTTCAAGTCGAAATTATAAGCTCAATTTTTCTGGTGTTTTTGAGGGAGATCACGTTATTTATTTAAAAAATATCATAAAAATGCAGTATCTACGTAGCAATAAACGAAGGGCAAGAACTCTTCTCAGTGTATTCATAGTTCACTTACAGTGTTGCTCAAAAGTCTGATACCACTTTTTTGTTTTGAGTTGTGTATTAAAATTACACAACATTAATGTAAGTCAATTATATATTTGGATAGTAGAGATCGAGTATTATATATATATATATACCTGTTCAATCCGAAAAACTCTTGAATATAAAAATATAATATGAATAATAAACTTCAGTACTAAGAAAAAAATGACAAAAAAAAGCTACACAATGGTAATTAAAATGTTTGGAAGCCTTTTTGTAGTGCAATAGGAATTTGTTTATACGACTTTTATAGAGCTTTCGACAGCGTATCTTTTTAAAAAAAAATCAAGATGCTATCATTTCCTTAATCCGAGATATATGCAAACTATAGAAGTCTTCCACACATTTTATTATGTCAAATACGGTGGGAAGTAGCATCATCATATATTTTCTTTTCATTTTGAGTATGGAAGAAACCATCAAAAGAAGTCAATAGGCTTTTGTTCTTACAGTTTTGTAGAGCTTTTCACGGCGCATCTTTTGAAAGAAAAACCAAGATTTTATCATTTGTCTGTGCAGAGATATTTGCAAAACAAACTATGTTACAAACATTTTGGAGCACCCTGTACTTCACAGTATTCAATATTTTCCCTATAATACCGCCATTTGTCAATGAAATTCAAAATGTTTTTTTACCCAAATGATTAACGTAAAAAGTTCTATAAAGTCGAATAAAATGAAAAGTTTTCTTAATACTTCGCATTTGTTGCGGTTGACTGTTCATGGAAGTATCCTACAGCAACAATATAATTTTGTAGTTTTTCATGTCATTTTTTCTTAGTACTGAAGTTTGTTGTTCATATTATATTTTCATATTCAAGAGTTTTTCGAAATGAACAGATTTATATATATAGTACTCGATTTCTACTATCCAAATATATAATTGATTTAAATTAATGCTGTGTAGTTTTAATACACGACTCAAAACAAAAAAGTGATACCAGACTTTTGAGCAGCACTGTAGATCAATATAATACGCACAGTCTTGATTCAAAAGCGATTGAAGAATTGAAAAATTTTCCTCATGAGTCCAAGGTATCTTGCAAACAGAATGTAATAAGAACCTTTAGGTATGTTATGAGTTTTTAGCACTTGGCTATAAAATGTTTCTGATTATCCAATCTAATAACTTGTTGAAAAATTTTCCATGAAATGCTATAAAAACTAGGCAGGTACCTGGTAAATACTCGAATATTAAGGCTATTCTCAGCAGAGTATTCAAAAAGATATCTTGATGACAACTGATCATGTACACGAGTACTTTGAACTCAGCACATTCACTAGAATAATTTTCCCAACTCTGTGAATATGAATAATAAAAGAAGATTTTGTGATCAATTGAAAGTAGATCAAAAATGATTCAATATGACAAATAATGATTGTAATTCGAACTGTAAGAAATGAAATATTGTTTAAAAATTCAGTAAGACATAGTATACGTGAAAAATGTGAATCAATACTAAGTATGACGTTATAAATTGTACATTCATAGTTTGATTCATGTCTTAGTCATTTAATCATCTCTGCTAGATAGCTGCAAACCTGATGTTGCTTTGTTGCGTACTGCTTCGTTCTAATAGGAAAGGCTTAACGTGAGAATTATCATGAAAATAACCGTACTGGTGTAGGCGAAATTGACAGTTTCCTTCTTTCAACTTAATATTCATAATATTTCTCTGGAAACTTTATTCTAAAAGAGAACGAATAACGACTATAGTGTATTGTAGTTATGCCATTTCGTCATTGCTCGTTTCCTGAATTGCTATACATATAAATTCATTATTCATATCGATTCCAGCTAGTGTCTCACTCTATTTATAAACAATATGTAGATTTTTCAATTCCAGTTTGTCTCTTCTAGATCACAAACAGTATTGTTGTTATCATAGGTTGATGATATATGAACAATTTTCTTCTACTGAATTCAAAAAAAAAACAGCACATTCTGAAAAAGAGAAATCAATGGTCAGATGCAGTAGAAGAGAGTTATAGTTAGTAGAGTATGTTTTAATTAATATAAAGCATTACAAAAAAAGGAATATTTAAACGCTTCTAGCCTTCATGTTTCTATCAGGAAGATTGTGTTGACGTGTTATTACATCAATAACAGTTAAGGAATTAATATTATTTTATAGAAAAAAATCTTCAATTGTTGTTCACGTTTGATTTTTTTTTTTTGTTTTGTAAAACCTAATTTTTGCATCTTCATATGATTAGATTACTTTCAAAGGTAGAAAATGAAAAATATTTTATAAAGTCAAATTGTATGAGAACGATATTCTTTTTCTTTTGATATAGAAATGAATAATAAGAATAAATGAACAAACAATAGACAGACACAGAAATAGAATACTGTTCAAGATAATTGAGTATTATTTAGATTGATTGAAGCCAATGGACTTCGATGAATTGTCGATGAACTTTCATTTGTTTGTATTCTTGATGATTGAAACATTATTTGTTTGTATAATTGTAATGACGATGAAGATAATACAATAGAATTCTTCATAGATGATGTTAATTTATTCATATGTTCATTCCATTGATTATATGAAAGTAATTGTTGTAATTCTCGAATATAAGCAATAACAAATTCAATAAATTCAAGTTCAGATATACATCGATCTTTTGGTATTGTTGGTACAAGTAAAGCAAGTTTTTGAAATTCTTGTCCTAATTCATAATAATTATCATCTAAATTTGTAATTGTAATCATTGTCATAATATAGTAAATCTGTAATAGAAAAAAAAAACAAAATCACAAATAAATAATAATCACCTTTCTATTCTTTACTCAAGCTATAACAACATTTAACACAATCTCATTTATTTATGTCGTAAAAGAAACATATACACTATACTATCTAATATGTTATTATTATTATTATTATTATTCTTTTCTTCTTATACATCCATCATTGGTAACAAAAAAAAAAAACGTTTATCTTACGTAAAACACTCAACAACAATGAAGATATCGATCTTCTACCAACATGATTGTGACAAAATATGATCTTCTCCTTCTTTCTTTGTTCTTGAACATCATTAACGCCATCTGTTATTTTACAGCTGCAAACATACGATTAATGCAGATGTAACGAAAATAAAAAGGACAGGTATCTGGTCTGTTGTCTATCTTGAGTATAGACAAATACACAATGAAGCAGCTGCACGAAAGATTACCAAGTATGAATCAAACAAAACGATTTGCTTTAGCTATGCATTACATACATACATAGAAAAAGGTTAGACATGCCAGCTTTTTGATGATCATCAACGACAACTCCATCAATCACATTTTCACTTGTAGAAAGAAAAAAATTATCTTGACTATGTTTATATATATAAAATAGAAGAAAAAAGAAAGACATCTGTTTCAGAGATGAATTGAAGTAAGACGATAATTTGAAGATTTGGCGCAAATCAAATAGTAAACATAGAGAACATAGAGAACATATGTGGTTTTTTTTTGTTTTTTAAGAGAACATTTGTTTCTCTTTGGGAAATAAGTAGACAAAATTGTATGACTATTTCTAAATCAAATTGACATGCTTATTACCAGCTGTTGACGAAAGACAAGCAAGATAATTATAAACGATTTAGCTTATGTATATCATGTTCGTCTGTCGGCATCAGTATGTCAAGATGGAAGATGATAGGTTATTTTTATATAGGATGAGTTGAACAGCTGTACACATGAATTAAGTATTGTCATAGTTATTTAATTAGTTATGTATATTTAAATAGAATACAAACGAACAAAATTAACATACTATCTTGATTTATAGAACAATCGTCACAAATGAATTGTGTTTGATAGTTTGAAATAATGATGGTTGTATATCATATACGACACTCAAAGCTATAAAGATATATGTAAACACAATACTTGTGCCTGTTAACTTCTTCTTTTTTTATTCTTCCTCTTTTTCTTTTCTTTTCTTTTAACAGTTGAGTTTTTTTGTTTGTGATTTTTTTCTCTTTCCGTATATGAAAGACTAATTCTTTTATCAGTTTCTTTTTGAGAGATGTATAATGATCGCCGCAGGTATTCTGCACCTGTATTAAACTCTCAACAATAATAAACAAACAAATGGAATAGATAAGAAAGTATGGAAAAAAGTCACACATATACAGATGAATAGTTCCATACAAAAGATTGTCTATATATTTAACGCAAATGTGATTATTGATTTTTCCTTTCATTAGTTATATGTGTACACAACACATATAGATGATTGATTTCTAATGCAATCATATGCAAATATATATATCTTTCAATCGTCTATTTTAAAATAAAAAAAGAGAATAAATGTGAAAGAAAACCATTCAAATATTGGAATTCATATTTATTTTATTGTTATTGATCACACTAACATTTTATTAACTAATCGAATATTCATACTTTGATCTTTTCAAATGATTGATTTTGTTGATTGTTTTCATAATGTACATGAATGAAACCGGTCACGTGATGTGAACTTGTCTTAGTATATTATTTATGCCTCATGGGAATCAACGAAAAATATAATCTCGATTTTTATATAATGATCTATATATTAAATTTCTGAAAAAGAAAAGACTAGAAAATACAAGATCTTAAAATTGTGAAATCAAAAAGACTTGATTTTGCCACTATTGTTATTTGTGCTATCAACAGTTATTGACAATGAAGAATGACATTAAAAATATCATTTAAAATAAATACAAACATGTACATAATATTGAAAAGAATTTCTTTTAAATATTAATATTAATTTAAAATTGATCTAAATTATTCTATAAAAAATAAGATGACTTTTACAAATGAAATTTTACCTTGTTAGATATACAGTAGTGAACGCAAGTCTTTCACCCCCATATCTCGGCTACTATACGCGCTGAAGATCTGAAAGTTTGTGTGCATATATTCCACTAAGAATTTAGTTCAGAAGCACGAGGTTGACCCCAATCGAGGTAAGCTCGTGTCTTAGACCGATATTCTTAGTGGGATATATGCACACAAATTTTTCGAGCTATAACATGTATGCTAATCAAGATACGGGAAATGAAAGACTTTTGTTCACTATTGTAGTTTGTCTGTATGATTTACATTTACTAACAAATTATTCGAATAATTATATATCTCATCAGTAATGGATGGTTCTCACTTTTATTATATGTTTTTTTTAATCAGAATTAGCAATTTAAACCATTATTGAAAATTTAGAAATGTTAATATGATAGATTGTTGAAAATGTTTTTCGGTTTTAATCGAATTTCGATCATAGTTAGTCATGAAGTTTTATTAAAAGCTGATCAATTAAGAATGTTGTTTTTTCTTTTTCACAAGGAAAGTACTGCAACTAATTCTGAGCTGTCGACTTGATCTTTTGAAGATAAATAGATTTCAATGAGACTCACCAAAAATCTATAAATACTATTACTTACTAATAATTTTTTTCTTTTTCTCAAACAATCGAATACGTATCTATTCAAAATGTGTCTACGTCGGCATATAAACGTTACTATTTTAATAGACATAGTTATATTGAAATATTTTGTTTAAAGTTTACTATCGCTGGTCCAAAGTTTGAAGAAAGATATGTTTGAACAAATCAAACTCTATATTATTGTTGTTATAATTCATGACCTAATAAAGATCTATAGACAGATTCAAAATATTGACGGAAAATTAGGAATTTTATGTTAAAAAATATCATAATAACTTGTATTCTTTCGTTGGTAATCATTTAACATGAACTGATTGATTCTTTAATAATTTAAGGAGACAATAGTCTTCAATTAAATACAAACTCTCTGCACAATCACTTATGATTTTAATAGCATCCTCGAGACATGTAAAAAAAAACCAAAAATTTCAGAACATCATAAGAATGGACCAAAAACGGCATATTAAAGAATAAAAATCAAATCGATGAACAATTATAGATATTCTTTTGTGTTATTCTGATAATGAACGCAATTTGTCGGATTCTACAGTAGTTTCTCCAAAGATCCTATTTCACTATACGTAGTAATTTGAAAAAAATAATCTTATCCTAGCCTAATGATGCACAGGACTAAAGCTACTGAAGAGTAACCTTGCAATTATATAGTATCTTTAAAATTATTCACGAAATTGTTGTACATTACGAAATGTTTGCAATCTATTCATGTACAATAGTTTGCAAACAGTACTTGACCCAAGGGGAAAAGGGCTATTTTTTTGACTTTCTATCAATTTTGAATAAAAATAATCACTTATTCAAAACGAGTTGATTTTCAACATTCTCTGTCTTGATTTTAAGTATGTTCTTACAATTTAAGCCTATAGGTAGTATCTAGTTGTTAAAAGAGGATAATTCGTACGTTTAGAGGATGAGATTTACTATGATAATTACAAAAAAGTAATGTTTTTGATTTTTGCGATTAAATTATTTGTTTTTTGGTTTGAAGTTGATAGAAAATTTTAAAAAATCAAATGTTTACCCTCGATTTCTAATCAACAAAACCTAACTTCAGTTCTTTCTTCCTTGCGGCAACCGCAGTCGTAAGAACAAGAACTGTTCGCTTGTAGAAAACTATTTACATCTTTGCATTTCGTATAAAACAAAGGAAAGTATACGATGACCGTTCGTTTTGGTACATGATATATCGTTTCTCACTATTTGTCCTACACAATTCGTCCCAATTACGTGCATGCTGTTCCAATGACATTTCCTTTCCTTGTATTTAGTTCCAAATTGGGACTATTCGTTTCCAGTATGGCAACCTAAGATAAACTTTATTTAACTAAATTTAAATACTTATTCTCAAGTTCATATCGATTCAAGTTAAATGTTCCTCAGTATTTTTGATCACATAAGACATCAAGATTCGCATAAACTTTTTTCTTTTGCTTTGGTTATTCACCTACATCAAGTCGTTCAATATCGATCTCGACTCCACATTGTTCATATAAGATATATTAAGTAAGTATAGTGATAGAAGGATTTTTAATTGATATACGATTGTTGAATGTATGATACCATCGTTCGATGGCATGACTCGATTACAGCAAATCTTGCATAATCTACTTGTAGAGCTTCCAGAACTACAAGCTAAATTATGGTTCACTTACTTCTACAATTTCGATGTTCACAATGAAACATACGTTTTTCTTCTGTTGTTTGATGTTGAATGTGAAAATATGTCCCAAAACTATATCATTGAGTTTTCTCGAGAATTCTTTAGCGTCTCAATCGTATTCTTTTCTTTAGACTTTTGCACGAAACTATACAAGATGACAACAACTACAAATATACTTGATCCAGAATAAAAACAAGAATCGATCTCGATAAATGTGTAGAAAGGGCAAGGACCTCTATTCATTTTTCACTAGTCTTATTAACTTGCAACGATTGACTTGGCACAACAACAAGTATTTATACACAACACCTAATTTTGAATAACTATAGAGATTGATTTTTGTAAAGTTATGACATGAAAAATGGATCGGACGAAAGAAAATTAGAACAAGTTGTAACGAGACAAAATGTATTTGCAACGAAATCTCAAAGGACAGAATGTAACGCCACAAAAAGTAGGGAACAAACTGTCCGGGTACTGAGTATACTTTGTGATTATACATGTAATGTTATACGAACATATAACTGCCCGCATCTGAACTAACCAACAAGATCAACTAGCAATGTTCTCATAATCTATAGCTATTTGATAGTTTCCTAATCAGAACATATATGAATATAATGACGATGAGCATCCTGTCGTAAATTACCAGCTTATAATTTTCAATAATATACCTCACTCGCTTCAATGAAAACTGACCAATGTAAATTGAATTACTTCTAATAAATAAGATCAACAGATATAACTGTTTACTCTGCCAAGATAGCCGAGTGTTTAGAGCGTTGGGTCAAAGATCAAATTCACAAAAGTGAGAATGGATTCGATTTCTATATTCCCCTAGGTTTTTTCTTCTCTTTATTCAGAGTATGAAATTCACATCTTCTTGTAACTTCTGGTGTTGCGAATATCATGGCAAATCGAAAGAGTTCCAGATATGCTATGCCAGGGTGGCCGAGTGGTTAAGGCGTTGGACTTAAGATCCAATTCACAATAGTGAGCATGGGTTCGATCCCCATCCCTGGCAATTTTTTTTTCTCTTTGTTTAGAATAGGTGCAGCAAATATGCTTTTCCCTAATAATTTTCAAATAAATGTGGAAATCTCAGATTTAAATCCGAGTGTTATATGTACTTCAAAAAGTGAATGAGACAGATGAGTCATCGTAGAATGTGTGGACGTAAAAATTATCCTGGCAAACCTTTTCTATAAACACTTGATTTCTATTGGCTACTGCTCAACCAATAGGATTTCGAGACAGACGGAGCTTAGATTGGAGTTCTCCGACCCAAAAAACCTCGAACTATCATCGCTGTGATCGAAAGACAGAGCTCGAATTGTGGCTCAAGTAGAGTGTGGACACAAACAGAACCAATTCCTGTTTAATTACCCTTTCAATAGGTGAGTTAATCTTCTTGTTTCTTTATGTTTTATATACCATTTTGTAGCTCGTGAAATTCTCTATCGAATGGTATATAATAGTTGGGGTCTTTTTTTTATGATAGGAAAAGTTTTTTACGAAAGCGGAGATAGGTCGATTTTCGCATAGGAAGCCATAGGGAAAAATGACTATTTTTGCAATAATTCAGGAACGGCTCGGCCAATCCTTCTCATCTTTGAACTCGACCGAGATATTGTTGATACTAAACTGTGTAGAAAATTTCATCGCGATCGGACTCTCCTTTCAAAGGTTATCGTGTAAACGGCCGGCCAGACGGACACACTGACCGATTCTATAGTGTACTCACTTTTTGAGTACAAAAAAACAAACTCGGCGAACCATCACAGCCAATGACATTCCATGTTGTGGATGGCCTAGTGGTAAGGAGTTGGATTTGGGGTTCACCTTATAATAGTGAGAATGGATTTGATCCCGAACCCATGCAAATTTTTTCCGTATAGTTTGAATATGCAAGGTAACTATTCATTTG
>CAJNOL010000168.1:103873-140584 GCA_905250125.1 Rotaria sordida | reverse complement strand
AGATTATCCAAATAATCAAGGCATCAGACTTAGGATTTAGATAGACACATATTGTCCAGATTTTTGATGTAGATGGGGTAAGATGAAAGCCATAGTCAAAGGTATAGACTATTCAATAGGGCGAAAAAGCGAAAACCTTACAATACTTGGCAGATTCACCTTTTGGCGTTGCATTCGATCTAGTATCATGTAGTTCACGCCAGCTCGAATATTTTTATCGTTTTTTTGGGCGTCTGTAATTGTTCCTTTTGAAAATGATCATTGAAGGAAATGTGAAAATTTTAATCAGCGTACGTAATACCAATCAAATGAGATGATGAGTATCTTATGATTTTGGAAATGATATAAAAATTGATTATAATTGTATGCTGTATCAAGAAACCTTTTAAAATCTAGGCTTGTCATTGAATCAGCACAGTACTATACTATTTGATGATATTGAGCATCATGGAGTACACTTTACTAAGAATTCATGATACGATGGTTGACTGCTTTTAGAAGTTTTCGAAAACATCATGGTTTAAATGTTAACTCTCATCCTACTGACAGAGTCGTTTTGAAACGGAGATATTAGAAGTATGACAATTGCAAGTTTCTTCTTTTTTTTTAGCAAAGAGTGACGGAATAAAAAGCATTCTCTAGATTTATTATCGTGTGTGTCTACCAGAAAATAAGGATCAACAGTTATCCCATCACTGTCACATCGTATATTATTGAATAACGTTCTTGTTTTTGAAACTTGTTGTAAAGAGTAGAATAGTCTTGTTATAGTTAGTTCATACTATCTAACCGGATGACACTTGAAATCTCACACAGTTATTGGGAAGCATGTCGATACAATTATCTGCCTAAGCAGAAATAGAATTGTCTACTAGCTACTAAATTACTGTGATTCATATTATTAATATAAAATATACAGAGAGTTTATAATGGTAATATATTTATGCTGATCTACTGGACGTCTCAAAAAAGCTTTACTGAATAGTTTATTCTGTAGATAGGTATGCTCCTCGCCGAAAGCCACATCGTCGAACTTCGGCGAACTGTATTGCGACAAAGTACCATTTCGGCAATGTGACTATCGACTATCTGTATTTTCGGTGGTGTCGCTGTCGACGAAATGGCTATCGGCAATTTTTATGCCAATGATCGAATCGACCAGTTAACAACTAACTTAAGTAAGTGATACAATAAGTTAGAAATCAAGTTAGCTACTAGCTTGATCAAATTATGGATCAAGTTAGTTACTACCTTGATTAAGTTAGGAACTACGTTAAATTAGTCACTAACTTGATTCAGGGCTAACTCTAATAAACTAGTAGATGATCGAAATGAATTCGGCGATCTGCATTTCGATGAACTTCTTATCGACAATCTGTATTTCAGTGATGTTGATTTCGGCGATCTTTCTTTTCGATAATGTTTGTTTCGGTGTGAGTTTCGGCGATGAGACATACAACCTATAATTGAGTACGTAGGCTCTTTCTTCGATTTTTTGATTACCGGATTCTCAATTGAAAATGATTTCGAAGAGTTCCGTTTTTTTTTCTGAACGTCGCCTATGATTAATCCACTATCGTAAGCATAGGTTCGATCTCCATCCCTCGCAATTTTTGTCTCTTTATTCAGAGTATGTGAATCATCTATTGTATTGGCTTCTAGGATTGAAAAGATCTCGGCAAACTAAGAGTTCACTACATCTTACGCCAGGGTGGCCGAGTGGTTAAGGCGTTGGACTTAAGATCCAATTCACAATAGTGAGCATGGGTTCGATCCCCATCCCTGGCAAATTTTTTTGGTTGTCATATAAATATACGTAAGACGAAGTTTTTCTTTCCTCGACATTCCTAAATACGATTGTGTAGAGAATGGAAGTTTACATTATATTGTGCCAGGGTGGCCGAGTGGTTAAGGCGTTGGACTTAAGATCCAATTCACAATAGTGAGCATGGGTTCGATCCCCATCCCTGGCAATTTTTTGTCATTATTTACATATATGCATGATCTATTTGGCTAGTTTGGAGTTCTGAGCAGAATTTTTTCCAATTGCAATCTCAATTTTGCTAAGTTTCTACAACGATGATAATAAACTATTCATTTTTCACAATATTTTAAAAATCATGTGGTGCTGTTCATAAATTAGGCTCGAATATACGAATGATATATTTATCATCGTCTACACATCTGTAGATATCAGCAACTATTACGTGAATGAAAATTTGTAAGAATTTAAGTACTAATCACAGTTGTCCAGAAAAGGAATGTTTTTGTTCGTGAACAAATATGATACACAGGTTTGTTAAGGTAAAACAGTTGTAGCCAAATTTTTGAAGATCGTATGCATTATTGTGTATTTCTAATCTTTTTATTTTTTGTATCTCATTTAAAGAATTTTGATCACAAGTGAAAACTATTTGGATTACTGCACTTTATACTGATTAGAATATAATAGACAATTAGTGAAAGAATTTTCAAACAATGAACAATCTCAAGAAATTTCGAACCATGTTCTCTATGGTGTATTCGGAGTCCAAAAGTTCCTTTTTTTTCTATTTTCCTTATTCTTGAATGGTAAAAGAAAGGATAGAAGTACATCAAAATATATAGAACTCTTTCAACAATAGTCTATTTCATAGTTTGTCATGTTTTAATATAACAAATAGAATACAAACTATTGAAAAACTTTGTTATTTTGTTGTTTTTTTTACAAAAAGAGTGAATAGTTCAGATAATGAAAATTGTGAAACGTTACAATTATTGATATATTCAATCAGCATTAAACAGTCACGAAACTTCCGAGAAGGTGAAAAATACATGTTACTATTATATTAAAGTACTATCCTCTCTATAGTTATCTAAACTAGTGTAAACGATAAAAACTGGTCTTGTAGGCGCAACCAAAATATATCTAAGTGTCAATACATGTGCCACAATCATTCGCAAAAAATAAGGAAGTGTCTCTTGAAACTATAAAGCCTTAGCCATATCATCTGACAACAAATATTTCAGAGAAAATCTGATTCCAAAGATATAATTATAATATTGTACATAAGTTTATAATAGTGATATTTTAAGGTTTTCTTCTCGATGGTAATAGCTAACAAGAAACTGGAATAACATTTAGATAGCTGAACGGATTTTTTATTAGAATTAGTAAGTCCGAATTCTTCAACAAAACTGTTTGGATGAGAGTCTGCGAAAAACCAAGACTTCCAATGCCAGCTTTCTGGCTTCCATTCGAAGTTTTTTGGAAAAAATTTTATTTGATAGAGCAAATAATTCTTAGAAAAACGGTACATTTTCAATCTCTCTATGACGTTCCTTCATCGAACTGCATCTAATTTACAGAAGGTCCTAGAAGAATTTTTCTCTTCTTTTTATTGAAAATTTCAACGTTTGACGTTTTGCAGTCTTCTTTAAATTGAATACAGTTCGATGAAGAAAGGTCATGGAGAGATCGGAGATGTCTTATCTTGCTCATAATCATTTGCTCTATTAAATAAAACATTTTCCTCGAAGCTTCGAACAAAAGCCAGAAAGCTGGTTTTGGCGTTCCTGGTTTTTTCGCAGATCCTCATTCAAGCAATTTCGCTGAAGTCTTCAAGCCTACCAATCCTAATAGAGAATGTTTTCAGCTACACAAACGTTTTTTCAGATCCTTATATGCTATTACCATTGAGAAGGAAACATAAATCTTTCCATAATATTTTGCTCGATTTCATCTCAAGAATATGTATGAAAAATATTTTAATCAATTCAAAAGAACGGCTAAAGAGTATCTATAACATTTGAAGAATCATCAATCAAAAAAATGAATTATTCCAACTATATTAACATTAACTTAAACAATAATGAACTTTTTTTTAACTTAGCAAAATAATCATATAAAAGCTCTAGTTTATTGTTGTAGATTTTTCTTGCATAAAAAAAAGCTTCAATCATATCGCAGGTAACATAACTGATAGCTAGTATACTTGAACTATTTATAAAAATGAACTGTTTTTCTAGTATCACATAATAACGTTAACAATAGAAGATGTGAAATAACAAAGAAGAAACATTACGCTGAACAATGAACAAATTTTAAATCAATTGTCTCTTTCTATTGTCGTATATTTATTATTTTTTTTTATGAATCATATTTTTTCCATTCCATACCCTAAAGAAAAAAAAGTTAAGGTTATTTATTTTTAAAAATAATTTAAATTAGTATTAACTTACATCAGGTGGTTCACAGGTAACTTTACCTTTGGACACTTCTTCCCAATTCATGTTTAAACAAGTACCACCTGATTCGTACTACACAAATGGAATTTTTTAAATATTTAATTACTAAAAATCAAGATATTTAATTCCTACCATTGACTTGTTCATAGCCCGACGAGTATTTTCATCACTATCTCGATAAAGTTGTTGAAATATTCTAAAAAGACAAATATACAAATAATGAAGAACACTCAAAAAAAACCGTCAAAACAACATACGCATTGGCATCACCCGTATCTTCTTTATTATCTTTTTCATCTTTCTTTATTTCTGCTTCAATTTGACTCCAATTTTTAGCTCGTTGACTTGATGATGGATAACTTGGAGCTTTGTCTGTTACTGGTCGACTCATTGGAACTAAAGAAAAAAAATTCCGGAAAAACCTACCTCAAACATAAAAATAACTTTTCTTACCCGGTGGTTGTGTTTTGCCAGCTACTGATTGTGCATCTAATGAAGTCCATTGAATAGCCTGTCGTTTGTATAATTTTATTTCAATCTAAATTGAATATAGAAAAGAACAAGATGTTCTAAATAAAATATAATAAAAATATTAATCTTACATTTGAACCTGTTACATTAAAATTTGTACGTGATGAATCAATAGGATAAGCAAGATCAAATTCAAGTGAATAATCATTGCCAGTTGCAGGAATTTTTGTTTCAACACTTAACTTAAATGATCAATAGAAATTTAAATATATGATCAAGTCAAAGTTAATCAAAATTAGTATCCTCCATGGATATGACTTTTCGTAATCGAACCCGGATTGAAACTAACCGACATCCGACAGATACTTTCAGGGCCATAGTACGATTTTCAAACTTTTATCTTACATAAAAATGTAAACTATTTAGTATCTTCCATAAATGGCAACAAAAAAAAAGAGATCATCTGAAATTCTACAAAAAAGCAAATGCATCAACTGATTCAGAATCCATTGAACGTCTTGCAACTTCTAAAATCTGACCAATTCCACTAAGTATACGTTTGCTTATTACTGACGACGTTGGAATAGAACGCAATGCTAATGCCAAACGTTTTAATTATGAATATATACTTGAATACTTTTTCATAATTCATTTTTTTTCTCTGTGTAGTCAGTTACTTCGTCATATGGTTTATCATCGTCTATAGATGAATTTTCATTAAAAAAAAACAAATTCTTTTAGTAAAACAATATTACTTTTCACTCCTATGCTTTTATATAAATTAGCAGTTTGAAAAAGTAAAAATATTTTGAAATGCCGAGATTTCATCAATTGCCAGATCAGATCCGAATATGAAGACATACTCGGAACCCGAATCGATCCAGCGAGTTTGCATCCGAACCCATGCTTCGAGTTGGACTAGGTGCCGGACATACAAATCGGTTACAGAACATTAAGCAAAATACGTACAGTTGTATCTGTAGTTTGAACTTGAACTTGTTCTTTTTTTAGACCTTTAATTGGTATTTGTATAGTAACAACGGTGTCTGTTTGATAGAATGAATGTCTATTAAAAACAATTAATAATTATAAATAAAGCACAAAAAATAAAGAAACAGAGATTTAAATATACTTTATTTTAGCTGGTTGTGGTGGAACAGGAGCAGCAGTTGCTGCTGGTTTTTCTTTTTCAGTATTAGTAGTTGCTACCGGTTGTTTTTTATCTAAATTAAAATAAAAACAATCACTTGGAACAAATGAAAAAGACATTCTTACTTTCTACTTCTTTTTCACATTTTTCTTTCCATACTTTTAATTGATCATCAGCAGCTAAAATAAAAGACAACATAAATAAATAAATTCAATAAAATATAATAAACTTACAATCAATTTCAAGACCACGAACAAATGTTTTCAATGCTTCTTCTTTTAAATCTTGATTATATAATGCTGTACCTTTACGAAGATATGCTTTCATATTTTTCTCATCTAATTCAATAGCATTATTACTATCATTTAATGCATCTAATAGAAATAGGATAATATTCAACAAATCTGACAAAAAATATATTTATCTATCTTTACCAGTATATCTTTTTAATTTCAATGCACATTGAGCACGTGCTGCTAAGACTTTAGAAGTAAAATGACTATCTGTTTTATCATCATTAGTAAGGGCTTTGGTATAAAGCTAAAAGAAAAAGAATGTTTTTTTTTTAATCTCTATAATATAAAAACCAATATTCTTCAAATGACGAACTTCATATGCTTCTTCATATTTATCATCAACAAAGGCTTCATTTGCTTCTTCAAATGTTTGTTTCGACATGATTGTGAACTAAACGTCTATATGACGAACGAAGGAAGTAAATGAAAAGTTAAATTAACGAAATATTATGAAAGAAAAAAAAGCATATAAAAGATCGAATGCCATTCGTTAGCGTGTTTTTTCTCTTTTCTATACTCCCAAACATGTAAGATGACGCAAGATGTCGGTTAAATAATTCATCCAGTCAAGATTAAATTATCAAAAAGACAATATTTATATCAATTGAAATAATAGTATTTTCTTTCGAAACATTAAATTAGGAAATAATGAAGTGGTCGATTCGAAAAAGTAACCAATTTATGCATAAAAGAATAAATTTTATGTGGATCGTAATTTTGTTATTATTACTTATATCAAAGTAAATGAAGGAAACAAACATAAATTATTAATATCATCGTCGACTTAGTTTCGTACAAGTATAGATTAAGAAGTATTATGAGTGCTGTAACCAGATAGGAGCTAGAGAAGACTAAGCTCTTCATATCAACGGCTGAGTTTCATTTAGAAAGGAGCTTGAACACCTATTCCTACAGCTTTTATTGGTTACGTTACTAAGTCCCATATCGGTGTAATTTATTAATATCAATACCGATAGTTGATATTAATGTTATATCTGAATAACTATAAGACTTCAATACTAGGACGATGATATTTCAAGATTTCAATGAAAAATTTAAAATTTTTCTTAGCCAATGAAACTTCTTAGTTTTTTTTGCATCTATACAGAGTCAGACAAATAATGAGTTGCATATTTCAAGTGCGCTTATATTTGCTCGAAGTCTTTAGCCATGATTCAGTAAATTAATACCGTTTATGGTCCGTTTTCAGTCAATTAGCAACAGTAAAAATATGTACACTAAACTTTCTCTATTTTGGCTGTTTGATCGTATGTAGAAATCGAGTCCATATTTTATTCGTATGATAAAGAGTTAGTGTATGATCTGTTTACAGTACGTTACGATCATCCAAATTCATCGTCAATATTTTTGTAAACGGATCGTATTAATACCGAAAATGATCCAAACCTCACATTCAATGACATTTGTCCAAATGCTTTCAGTTTTATGATCTTTTCGGTCCTCTGTCGAATCGTATAGAACTATTTACATATCATATGGTTGGATCTACGAGTTGTTCCATTTCATATATGATTTAGTTACACAGTACGACAGACATATATTAGTTCAACTTGGAAAACTTATTGATCGACTATCTTAATTTTTAGTTAATTACAAAAAAGAAAAAGTGCAATAAGTTGTATCAATATTATATATTGAAAGAAGTCAATTATAACAGAAGTAAGTAAAGAACAAAGAAAATTGAAACATGAAACGAATATCGAAAAATTCGGATTATTCAAAACCTAAAAAGACATTACGCTGATTTTGACGGCGTTTCTTCTAGTATGTTGAATAAATCATGAAAAACAAAATGCTTGCTGTTAATCAAACTCAGAAAATTAAGAAATTCGTAATAGTCTGCTTTGCTAGCCAAATTTTGTGTTTAAATGCATTCAAGATTTTGAACATAGCAAAACTAATGAAAATCACTACAATAGCTGATCAAAACATGTAAATTTCAAAAGAACAGACATATTTTAACGAAATTTCAACGCATTTTTTTTCGAAGGTCATGTATCTGTCTGTGTACTTCTTTATTAAAACTATGCCAAATTAATGCGAGAGTTTTATTTGAACATTTTATCATATGATAAATTGTTAAGAATTAAGAGTTGAATTTGAAATGTTTTTTGTTTTTGTTCAGTATTCTTATCCAATGCGTATTTTATTATTGATGAAGTAAAGGCAATGATGACACATGTAACCCTGAGATGTAGAGAGCTGCATGTTATTCCAGAGACGGGATCTGGTCCTAAGTTTAATTTATTGTCCACAAAAATGTGAACTCGCAGTTCCTCCTACTGAGATGATAATAAAATGACGACATATTGTACAGATTTATTCTGAATATTCTAATTTTTTCTTTAATAAATATATGGTGGATCCATAAAACAATGGGAGTGATTATAAACAAAATTTTACAAAGCAGAACAAAAATGGTATATATATATATATATATATATTCATTGGGTTTTTCGATAGATGGAGGTAGTTATCGAATATTCGATTTATCGATCGTTGAACAATTTTTCTCACATTGAATATAATGTATAAAATTTTTTTATGAACATTATTTTGTATTTTATATATAATATTTTCTATTAGTTTTTTTTCATTCGTCAATCACTCATATCCTCATTGTGCGTGTTCCTGTATTGGGAAAGCGTTATTTATTTTTTTTTTCTTTCTTTTCATTTTAATACAGCAATAATCATTTTTTTTCTCTTCGATATTCAGATTTTTAGATCAATAAAACTATTTTTTACAAAATAATGTCCAGTCACGGTCGAGATTCCGGTGGTGGTGGTGACGAGTAAGATTTAATTAATTAATAAAATTTATATTGCTTCAATATATATATATATATGTATATACGCAGACATGGAAGTGGTCATTCAAATGATGATTATAATTCAGGACGAGGTGGTAGTGATCGAAATAATTATGATAACAATAGGTGACTGTTTTCAAATATAAAAATTTAATTGATTCTATTTTTGTGTATTATTATTATTGTTAGCGGACAAAAACGAAATTATTCTGATCATAGTTCACGTGGTGGAGAAGGTGGAGGTAAGAAAATCTTTGTCGACTCTTGTATGTCGATTTTTGAACTTCAAAAATTGACAATTCATACAGGATGATAATTGGCGCCAGCACACACTTTGTCCTCTCTGCAGGTTATGGAAGCGGAGGTAGTGGTCACAATCGTGGACGAAATGATAATAATGAAAGTGGAAGTAGTGGCTATAGTCGTGGCCGAAATGATTATTCAAGTAATAATAGTGATAATTATGGTGGCGGCGGCGGCGGCAGTGGATTTAATCGTGGTCGAAATAGTTATCAAAATAATAGTGGCGGTGGTGATGATTCGCGTATGGAAACACAACGTGATACAATTTTTATTCAGAATTTACCTCGAAGTGTAACTGCATCGGAACTTAAGGATGTATTTAGCCAAATTGGATTGATTAAAGTAGAATATTAAATTTTTGTTTTCAATAGTTTTGAGGTTGTTTGTTTGTTTGTTTCTTTTTAATAGAATGATAAAAAGACAGGTGCACCAAAAATTTGGATTTATAAAGATAAAGCCACTGGCGAAGGTAAAGGCGAAGCCACAATTACTTATGATGATGAAGAAGCAGCACAAGCCGCTATCAATTGGTATGATGGTAAGAATCTATTTTTTTGTTTTTGTAATTAATCATATTTATTATTTGATTAAAATAGGAAAAGAAGTTCTCTCAAATATTGTTCAAATTTCTTTGGCTACTAGACGTGCTTCAGCATTCGGTGGTCGAGGTGGTTCTCGTGGTCGTGGTGGATTCCGTGGTCGAGGTAAGAACAAAATTATGATTTTTCTTTTTAATATTTATTATTTTAGGTGGTAGTGGCGGCGGCGGCGGTGGTGGTGGTGGTGATTTCGGTGGCTATCGTGGTCGTGGTAAGTGTTTTACGAGGAAACCTACCAAGCTGTTAATTGTTGATCGAAGTAATATTTTTCTCATAAATAGGATTCAGTGAGATTAAAAAAGCTTGAAAGAATTTTTTCTTTTAGACATTCTTTATGAAATTATAACTGTTTAATCGGATTTTTCATCTATAAATAGGTCTCTTAATTCTTAGAATATCCTGAAGGTTTCAGCCAAAACAAATGGTTCCTTTTCAACATATTGAATACTGAATAAAATTTGGCTTGATGACATTTTTATAGCATATGATTATTTTTTTGAATATTCAATATTTCAAAAAGGAACTATTCGTTTTGATGGAAACTTTCAGGATATTTTAATCATTTTGAGAACTATTGATGGACAAAATTTCAGGTGAACAATTCTTTTTAATTTTTCTATGAATATCTTGCCATAAGCCAAAAATCCGCTAAAATACTCATAACTGCATAAGAAACGTCTATGATAAGTAGTCCTTTCAAGCTTTTCCTAGTCTCACACTGAGTCCTACTTATGAGCAAAATATCATTTCGATCGACAATTAACAGTTGGATATGTTTTCTCGTTAGACTTTTAAAGTTATCCTACTACTTGTTTATATTCATTCATAGGTGGAGATCGTGGCAGTGATTATCGAAGTGGTGGTGGTGGTGGTGGTGGGGGCGAATATCGAGGTAGTGGTCGTGGTGCAAGTCATGGTTCGAGTAGAGACAATCGTTCTAATCCATATTAAAAAAAAGAAGTATTTGGGTTTATGATGGCAGTTGTCTGAATAAAACAATGACAAACATTCGCTACCCCATGTACACAGCGTATTGATGTCTTTTTTTTTCTTTCATTGTTTGTTTGTTTCTTTTTTTTTTCTATTGCTGCTCTAAGCTTTCTCTTTTTCATATATGTCTTTGTCTTATTCTTTCAAAATACAAGATACAGAGACAGAAACAATCTATGTGGTTATGACTTGTATTTTTCTTTTTCTATATATATAAATGTGTATGTGTCTGTGTGTTTGACAACAAAATTTAAAAAAAAAACAGAGGAAGAAAGAGAAGATTTATATCTAAATTGATTATGTGACTAGGTGTTTTTTTTTTGTCTTATGATATTGCAGATAATGTTAAGAACATTAATCTATGGTGCTAGACAAATTGTTACGGTAACACGTAATAATAATGAAAAATTCCTATGCGGAAAAGATATGCACGCTATTGGAGTAATCAAATCGGATGCAGGTGGTTTAAGTTTAATGATTGAAAAGTGAGAAAAAAAAAGAAAAATTAACTAAAAAAAAGTAGGTGAAGGGTTTCTAATGTTTACTAATCTTATTATTTAAAACTAAAAAAAAACCAAAGAATTAGAGTTAACTACTAAATATTGATATACATTTTTATTTTTCTCTAGTGAAAATATTGTTGCAATTGGAACTGATGATGCTATTGCACGAGACTTCGAAGGGATGGAAATAGATAACAAAATCGATGCATCTGGATGTTGTATTCTACCAGGTTAGAAACAAATTTGAAATTCTATTTATCGAAATGATTATAAAAAATTTATTTGTTAAGGTTTTGTTGATGCACATACGCATCCAATATGGGCAGGTGATCGAGTTCATGAATATGCAAAAAAAGTATTTATTTTGTAGATCTTTTTCTTTTTTCACTATCGAATATTTTTTTATGGTGATGTAAAATAGTTGGCAGGTGCAACTTATATGGAAATTATGCGTGAAGGTGGTGGTATTGGTTTTACAGTTGAACAAACAAAATTAGCTACGGATGAAGAACTTCTTATTGGATTAGTTGCTCGTTTGAAACGTATGCTTCATGCTGGTAAGTCTTAATTTCTTTTGAATATTTTTCTATTGTTTGTTTGTTTGTTAGGTACAACTTATGTTGAATGTAAAACAGGTTATGGACTTGAATGGCCTGATGAATTACGTTTATTAAAACTTCTTGAACAAGCTCGTTCATATATACCAATTGGTATATCAATTACATATTGTGCAGCACATGCAGTTCCAAAGTATGAAAGATGAAAATAATTCTTATGTTGATTTATTTAAATATTTTATTTAGAAATAAAACAGCCGAAGAAATGACAGAAGATATTATAAATAAACAAATAAAAGCATTGAGACAATTAATTGATAATAAAGAAATAGATGTTAATGATATTGATGTTTTTTGTGAGAAAGGTAAATTTTATTTAAATAGATATTAGATACGTTACAGAAATTTCGATCGTGACTGAAAATTCTTCATGACTTTCAGCCCGAGCTTAAATTGACCTCAATAACAGCTATAAAAAAAAAGCCTTATTTCTTTAATTAATTGCTACTTTCCGAAGTACTGAGCAGGACGACATAGTACTCAAGGTGTGAGTCTTCTCTTCAGTCGCATTCAAACACCGTGCACCCATATCGAGCAGGTCCTCATCCACACCCCAGCACTATGCCATCATCTTGCTGAACAGTACAATGTTATGAAAATGTGTACTGTATCGCACTATAGAATCCAGTAACTAATTAAAGAAATAAGGTTTTTCTTATAAGAGTTAATGAGGTCAATTAAAGCATAGATCGAAAAACCAGGAAGAACTTTTGGTCCAAACTAAAAGATCTTCGGAATTTTGAACCGAGCCGAAATTCCGGACCTCCCTATTAGATAATTTACAAAATGTGAAATTGTTGGTTAGGTGTGTATGATATTGAACAAAGTCGTCGAATACTTCTTGCTGGTCAACAAATTGGACTTAGCATCAATTTTCATGGTGATGAACTTAATTATACAGGTTCAGCTGAAGTAAGTCGTTTGTTTTTTTTTCTGTGGTCAGATTTCTTTATTTCTTTTTTTTTGTTTTGATAGATGGGAGCTGAAATTGGTGCACGAGCTATTAGTCATTTAGAGTGTATTTCTGAGGAAGGTATCCGTGCCATGGCTAATGCAAAGACATTTGCAGTTATTCTACCTCATACGGGTTATATATTAAGAATTGAAATGCCACCTGTACGAAAAATGATTGATGCTGGAGTACCGGTAGCTTTAGGAACAGATGCAAATCCAAATGCTTTTTCATCAGCTATGGTCTGTTTGTTGCGTTTATACAGTCGATGAAGAATTCTTTTTTTTTTTTGTCTTTCGCTTATTGTTTTAGTCCATATCAATGAATTTAGCTTGTGTTTTATGTCATATGAGTTTAGAAGAAGCATTAGCAGCTGCAACAATCAATAGTGCTGCAGCATTGGGCATCTCGGATAAATACGGATCAATTGAAGTAGGAAAAAAGGCAGATCTGATTATATGTCGATGTCCATCGTAAGATACTGAGTCATCTATCCTTGGTTTTTTTTTCGATTCATTTTCTTTTGTTTAGATGGGAACATATTATTTATCAATTCGGTGATCATACTCATATAATTCGATATGTACTCAAACATGGTGAAGTCGTGTATGCAAAAAGCGCATAATTATTCTTTTTTAATAAATTAATACAGACTTACTATTCTAGCGTAGTAGTTCATTTCAAAGTGTGAAATATATTTTATGTATCATTTGCATTTTGTTTTTCTAAATATGATGTCTAATTTTAATTTTATAACAAAATACTCAAGTTCTATATTTTTTTCGATGTATAACTCAACTATAAAAGTATCCCAATAGAAAAATAGATAGTTGTTCAGTGTCTTTACTTTGTTATTCAAATAATCTAATTATAAACAGTTTTATTCTAATATAGAAATAAAATATAAATTTTTTGAATATTTTTGTTCATGATCATACATCTGTTTACATTGCAAAACAAAATACGGCTATGAACACAATTGTGAGTAAGATTTTGAGTTTCTGATATTGACATAATTGAGTATTTATTTTTTTTTTTGAAACAAACAAATTCAAAACTCTCGACTTAGTATCCAAATATATGTACTCGGCAGTTCATAAACACTTAGAAATGTAAGCCGATCAACTAAACCACTGCCGCTGCCAACGGTCAAGCCATTCAGCCGCGATACAAAAATAAATGTTTAATTTTTAAAAATTTCCGACATACCAAATCAATTTTTTGATATGTTACTGTCTAGTCTCTTGTCAATTAGGTCTCTATCATCTTTTTCTGTTAAAATTTCTCGAAACTAAGAAAACTTTGTCGAAAAACTTCGGCCATCAATCAATGCATCAGTTTATGCCTCTATAAGTACTTTAACGCTTCCCATCAGAAAACCTAATTTTTCGAAAAAAAACCGAAGTTGTGCATTTATCATAGAATGATGGAGCAGAATTTCCTCTCAGAATGTCCATGACTTTCGGGGAAAAGGCTGGATTTTGACAGACTTCTGGAGGAAATTTTGATTCTACTATCGTGTTTTTCAAGAAAGTTTCCTAGTCGTTGCTTAAATTGTTTTTAATTTTGAGAAGACTATCGTTTCATTTGCATCAGCGTTGTATAAAGATTCTTATGTAGTTTAAGAACGACAGATGGTGCTTGTTTATGTCATCTATTATCTGCTTTTAAAAATTCCGCTTGAATACATACGTTATCAGTATGCCATTTTTTTTTCTAGATTTTAATGAAAGAAATTATGTCTAAACTTATTTACCATGTTTTTCAGAACATAATTTTCAATCAGAAAAATTGAAACTTTCCCTACCTGCTTCAAAATAAAACTAAATTTCATTTTTTAAAGATCTAAATAAGAGTAAACTTTTGTTCGAGTAGATTTTTTATCGTTGGTTTCTGTATCGAAAAAAGTGAGGTTTAGTATCGTGAAGTGACATTTTGTTTTTGTTTATATCAACATCATATATGCCTCAAGGATCATAAAAAATTAATGGAAGCGAATTTCAAAATTCTGTTCGAATAAAAACTGTACGAAGACATTGGCTTTAATTTGAAACCATCACGACCTCTGTACTTCTTCTAATGACTAGGTTATAAAAATTCTCCTAAATGGATCATGAATAAGTCGAAACTTTGTTCTAGTTTGACGTGTTGTGGACTGAAATATTTATCAGAAGCATTTCTCACTGGAGCCACTCATTCCTACAAATTTCAGCTCAAATAAACTTTTCTAAATGGTAAACCTATTCTGAGAAGAGATTCTTGAATCAAATACTCTTCCATCAAAACATATTTTAAACTAAAGAAATGAAACTTCCAAATGAATAAATCTTCTCAAATTTTTTCCTATTTGATTTTTGCGCAGTTTATGACGTATGCTTTCTCTCATACCTTTAGAACTATTCTCTTATCAAAGAATATGAAAATTTCCTGTTACATTCATGGACTATTTTATCATTAAACCATGATACATTTGGATAAAATGAAACAACATCAACTTTTTTTTTTTTTTTTGAATTTTAAAATTACATCAAACAATAATATTAATAAACTAACCTATGTTTTCATATTCTTTTTACTCTTCGAAGCTATTATTATTTCAAGATATGATTTTCTTCACAGGAAAAAAACAATTTAAGAAGTAATTTTCCAAATAAAATATGAGAACACAAACTATTAAAATAAATTTACATACAAGGAAATTTTTTTTTAATTATTTTATTTTGTTTTTAGATAATAATGAAATAATGAGATTTGTTTGGCTTTTCATACAATCACTGGTCACAACAAAAATGAGATACTTTGTTTTAATATGCAACAAAAAAGCTAAATAAATCGCAATCAAACATCATTCAAAAAAGAAAATAATTATATCGTATCTGACTACAAACTAGTAGTAAATCGTCAAAGTTTATTTTTCTTAACCGTATATTGATAATGGTACAAGCGTTTCATGAGTTACATTAATTAATAATCTTCTCGGTGGTCGTCGAATAACAGATGCATCAATTCTCATCTTAGCTCTATTTAATAATCGATCATTTGTTACTAAATTTGAAGCATTACCAGTTGTTGTATTAATATGAATAGTCGATAATGTTGTTGGTGTTTCAAATTCTAATTGAGATTCTACAAATTTTTCCGTTGTACTTTGTGATATAAATTGTTCCGATGGTAATAATTCATTACTTCTTAAGTAACGAATAATGCTCGGTACTAAAATATTCATTATTTCAAATATAAATATTAAATAAAAGAAAATAAACTAACCTAAGAATTTCGTCGGTTCCTGAATATTTGGTGTTTCAATATGAACAACATTAGCTGGTATTAATACAGGACAACATTCTTCTTGTGTTGTAATACTTTCTTTTGCATGAGCAATAGTTCGTTTTTGCGTTATATATGAATCTTTAGTCATCGCTTTTTTAATTTTTTCTCGAGTAAAAAGTTGTCTATATTCAGGTTTCCATGGATGACTTTGAACAAGCGAATAAGGATTTTTTGATACTTCGATGACAGTTCGTTCACCTTTATTTTTTGATTGAGGACGAAAAGGTTGAAATGATCTTAATACAATTGAATCAATATAAGAAGTGCCGGAATAAATATAAACAAAAAAAGATAATTACCCTTGGTTTTTTAAAGAACGTTGTGCATTTGCATTACCAAAATATACGGAACTTGTAACACTAGACGGTTTTGAGGGTGGAAAATTTGTGACTAGTTTTAATTTAGATGAATTATCAAGCTTTTTCAACATCACACGACTCTCTTTACTTAACAAAAATATGACCGATAAAACGACGATAGCTATGTTTTTTTATTTGTCAGCAACAATGAAAGAGAAAGAGATGTTGAAGAAGTACAATATTTTTCCACTTGAGCGTGTGGAATACTATTGCAGAGCGAACGAGAGAAAAAACACTTGTCTAATCGTCATCCACCTTTTTTTTTTGGGCGGATACTCTCTTGTATGTGACGCACATACGATTACTTCAATTTATAATCTAACACGTACAGTTCTGATCATCACAAACTACACTATTTTTGTTATTTTAATTCTGTTTGGTTGTTTTAGCTGATATGTTTATTTTTATAAGAAACAAAAGATTTAAAAAGAACATCTACCTTACTATTATTCTCATCACGTTCCAATGTAAAAAGAAAAAAAAACTAACAAAATTTTATATAGTAATTATTCATCAAACTAACATCTATGTGCTGACATTAAAAAAAATTGTAGGTGAATAACATAAGAAAATAAGGTCTTCGAAAAAAAAAAAAAATACTTGAATTGAATTACTGTGAATCATATCTGTTATTGAATAATGTATTTTCAAAACATTGAAAACAACTAATCGAACTCGTGCAATATAATAATATATTGATAGAAAATTCATCTTCTTTTTTTTTTTCTTTTGTTAATGAATGTATAGAAATAAAATTTATAACTTAATTGATGTATTCTTTTCTCTCGATCATACTCATGAAAATTATCGATGATGTTTAATTGATGCGATCGAATTAACTACTACGATGTCTATATAATAAATCATCAACATGAATTAGAATTTTGTCGAATATTATTATTATTGATCATGTCTTCAACTAAACAAATGGTAGGTTTTTTTTTTTTTTTGTTCATTTGGTAGATTGAAAAATTGCTTTTGTATTTTTCAGGTAACGAAACAATACAAACAAGAATATATTGAATTAATTAATAGACAAAAAACTGCAGTACTTGAACGATACAAACAAATATCACACATATACATAGCAATTGATCAAAACAAACAAGAATTATTAAGGTAATTCTATCTCTTGATTTTTTCCCTCGTATTCGTTTTTTTTTTGTACCCTAGTCTTTCCAATCAACCAATATGTACACCAAAGAAATTCAAAACTGATGAAGCAATACCAATGACAGATGAAGATTTTCTTATTGCTGAACTTAATGGTCATTTTCAATAATAAACATATATTTTCTATATAAACATTTTTTTTTGTTTTCATTGTTAAATGTAGTATAGTGCGCGTAATGATAATAAATAAAATAAAAAATAACTTTAAGTTAACAGTATTGTTCTTATACTTAAATTTTATGTTCATAATCGAATTTTCTTTTCTTTTTTTTCTACCATTATTAATTGATGGTCAACGATATTATGCATTTGTTGAAACTTTATTTGTTATTGATTCAAATTATTTTCCAAACTTATCAGAAATATCTTATGAAGATTATATACGTACAATTGTTGATACAGCAAATATTGTAGATAAATAAAATCTTTTTTTTTTTTGTTGCATTTGTTATATTTACTATAGATATTTCAATCAGAAAATGATCTCGATATTAAAATAGAAATAATCATTTCAAATATAGTTCATTTAAATATTGTTCAACCAAAATCACAAGAACCATATGAATATGAATACATTCTTAGACAATCTGTATCTGATTATGATAGGTAAAAAAAAAAACAAAGAAGTAATATCGATAAAATCAGTTTTTAAGTGAATCATTTGCAAAAAAAAATTTGATTTGAATCATAGATTAAAGTTTGGATGCTGATGAAAAATTCAAAAATTGAAATTCGAAATAATGTGCTATTTCATGCACTTATGAGTGAAATTATATGTTGAAGATCGATATATATAGAATGGATCATCAATAGCACTATGATAAAAAATTGAGATGTCTCCGTTCCAGTTTGCTTGAACGAACTGATGTTTTTGTTAGTGGTAGAAATTTATTCAAAGTATTTTTTTTTTCATATGAATAACGAAAATAAATACTACTGTCAAGTAAGAAAAGTATATATGAAGGATTTCATAGATAATTTTCAATTGTGATCTAAGAGAATAACAATAAGTGAAAACGAAATATATTGATGTAGATAAAATAAATTTTCATAACTAATAGTCAATTTAAATGGTAAAATTCGTCCTCCATAAGTAAAACGCATTATTGTAGCCCGTTGGGTATCAAGTTTCTTGCAAAAAAAAAAAAAAATTTCATCTTTGAAAATTCGAAATTTCACAATTGTTGACTTTAAAACAATCTAATGTTCACGCTAGTATTAAAGAGGAGTGGATGTAATCCTAATAACTTGAAAACTGCAATAGTTAGTGATCTACAATTTTCAGCAATCGAAAGAAGAAGACTCTGGATGTGTTTTTATCTGATAATATATAAAACAAAACTATTTTAAAACCTATTATCTTCTCAAAAAATTTTAATGTATAAAAACCGTGTTTCTTTTGGATACAATTTTGATTTTGACATGTGTTTCTTATAGAGAAACTTCAGATTCATAGTTCAAGGCATGCTTCCGGTATTTATCTTCTTATATCTTGATACTAAACAAATGCAATGCATATCTATTCGGTCAGATTATATAAATTCTATTGATTTTTGTTTAGCAAATTTTCTGAGTTTTTATCAAAATTTCCTTGAAATGAAACACCATTTTTTTGAATTTTGATGAATATTTTGAGTAGATGATGGGTCTTTAAAAAATTTTGTTTTCTATAATATCAGATAGAAAGACGTCCGGAGTTCTTCTTTTTCGATTTTTGAAAACTGCAGATCGCTAAGTGTTTGACAACTAAAAATCATATATATGAACCACTGCATAGATAACAAGCAAAATTACTTTCATTATAAAAATAATAATACTTAATCGTAGCACTTGCTTATCTTATCCGTATGTAAAAAAGCTTTGAATAAATTTCTACTACTATTAAACCGATTCCCATAAACGGTGCGGAATTTTAGAGCTATTGACTGTTTTAGATTTGAACTCAGTTGAATTTGAGATACATATTCAGATTGAATTTCAGGTCCGATTTGTGTTCTACTTCGAGTCTTGTTAGGAAAAGACTGATGTTAGTTTAACCTAATATACCGTTTCGGTTACGTTTCAACTAGAGACTTATTGTTTCCTGTAAAGAGCTAATTCATAGACAAAATTTTAATCCGTCATTTTTTCATGTAGATAGATCTATGTAGCCTACAGATATTATTAACATATGCTCTGACAATTAATCAAAACTTGATTTTGAATCACGTGTTTAATGAAGTTCAGAAATATAACTAATTATATTTGAAATTGGATGCTATGTGATATTTCTTTCGAAAACATCTTTAAAAAAAGAAAGGCAATTTTACCGATACTATTCTTCTAATAGATACGATTCAATTGTATTACTCTGGTATCAACCTTGGGAAGGACCCAATGCTGCTCAAGGTTATGCTATGTTAAAAGGAGTTTGTCATCCAAGTTATAGTGAGTTAGATTTTCTTTTTTTTGTATTAAATATTCAACAATTTTCGAAAGAAATCATGTATATACTTCCATATCAAAATGCAGCATTTTATCTTGCTCATGAATTTGGTCATCAACTTGGACTTGTTCATCAAATTGATACTCCATGTTATACAACATCATATATGTCAGTTATGACAAAATCACATACAGCTTCATATGAACAAGCACATTGGACAAAATGTGAAAATAATTGGATTAATGAAAATATTTGTCAATTTGAATGTCTATTTAATAAACCAGATAATTATCAACCAATTAAAAATAAATATTCAACATTGCCTGGAAAACGTATGAATAATGATCAACAAGCAAAAATGATTGAACCTAATTCACAATGTTTAGGAGAAGTTTCATCTTTTACATTTATGTCATCCGATGTAGCTAGTCGATGTTTATATTTACGTTATTATATCGGTGAATCAAATGGTGGTATGTTTTAGCTCAATAAATTCTTTTTTTTTTTTTTTTTTTTTTTTTTTTTTTTTTGTTTTTTGATTTATTTTATATAAGAATAATAAATTTTAGAATATAAATCTGCTTATAGTCCGATGTTACCAGGCTCGGAATGTGGTGAAAATTCAATATGTTATCGTGATAAATGTGTTTCAAAGAATGATATTGATCCATTATTATTTAATAATGATTTTGATACTGAAATACTTTATTTAAATACACATTGTAGTTCAAGTAATAATCCTAAAGAATTAGTAGCTAGTAATCATGATATACATCATAATATTGAATGTATTGATTGGGAAAATGATTTTTTATGTGAACCATCACAAATATGTCCAAAAATTGATGATTCAACTACACTTGATCTTTATATAAAACATGTATGTTGTGCAAAATGTTCACCAAAAGGCAATTCTATTGTTGCTTTATTTAATAAAACAAGAATAAATCGAATAGATTCAATGTTTATATTGATGATTTTGATAAGTCTTTGTTTTTTGTTAAAATATTAACTTCGTAAAATATTTGGATGTTTTTTTCTTGATTTGAATAAAAATAAAAACAAAAGCAAAAACAAATTAGTCGTTTTGTTTTTTTGTTGTATCAATTTCATTGTTTTCATATCATTTGTTATTTGTAATAAAGCAAAAACGACAAATCTATCATTTGATGAAAAAATTGAATAGTAAACATTGTCAATACTAGTGGGAGTATTATATTGGTTTGAATTGGCTTTTGTTCTTATCCTTGAAATAAAAAACATCGCACATAGTAGTGCTTCTAAAAAAAGAACGAGCGTTGAAAATGTGATTATACGTACTAGGTTCAAAAGGATATTCTTTGACCTAGATTAAAAGCATGACTTTGAAAAATACATTAGTAGTCTTAAAATAAGATTATCAAAGCAATATTTCATATTCAAGAAGAAATATGTCATGTCATCGATTAAATTTCATTCATTTCTTTAGAATTTTTCTTTTTCTTTTTTTTTATAAAAGTAGATTATGATGTAATTATTTTTTTCAACTGTATTACTATGATTGTATATTTGATTGATTCAAAAATCAATATGGATTCATTTAGTTTCCAGCCTTGGATATATAGATTGTCTCTTCTTTTTATGCTGATATACATATAATAATAATAGAAAAACATCAATAATACACATTTTGATTAAGACAAGAGATATGTGTAAACAAAAATCATTGTTTCAATGTCTAAATATATATTGCTTTTGTTTAAGATTGATGTTTTATCGTCACTAATCAACAATGAAAATCAAGTTTTTATTACGATGATTGTTGTATATAGAAATATTTAAGTAGTAAAAAAACGTACTATTTATTATATTTGAGCATATAGTTATTTCAAGGGTAATGTCTATCGATCGCCTTTGACTTATGCACATATAAGAATGAAAAATAAATGAATAATTAAGTAATGCACGCCGTCAACAATCATACATAGTGAAAGATGTCCTTGATTATGTTAGCTGTAGTACGCGAACGTAATTTTTTTTTGTTTGTGTATGTACATCAAACGTAAAAGTGCTGATAACCAGCAAAAGACGAGCGAAAGAAACATAAATTGCACACTCGACTAACCATGAGGTATGGATGAAGAAACGGACGTCATCAGCTCTCTCTTGCTGAATATAAACTGGGATAAATTATCTTTTTTGTACACTTTCACTCGTTAGATGTAGTTTTGATTTATATAAAAAGAATGTAAACAACTTGTTTATTGGATATAATATTTTTTTAATCTCTAGATAGGTTTTATCTTAAAGCGGTAGTAATAAACTGAAATATGTCCTTGGAACAATCTTCATTCTATCATAATGGTTCCGGTGGAGGTAGGTATATTTTTTATTTTGATGACGACTTTTCGTAAAATCAAGATAGTTAAATATAAATAAACAAAAAAATAAATATATACATATATATATATATATCTACTTTACCTATACTAATATTATTTATGAGTAGCTTCATACGGATATGATCTTGCATATGGTGGAGGTTTACAAGATGATGCATTTGGAGGTTATTCAGGTTATGAAACAGCATCTACAGCAGAATATGGAGCTGGAGTTGGTGGTGTTGTTCTAGGTGGTAGTGGAGGTATTAGTGGTGGATATTATTCATCATCCATTAATGGTCTTGGTTTGCAAGACGCTTCCGCTGTATTACTAGCCAGTGGTATTGGTAATAGTGGATATTACTCATCATCCGTTGGTGGTAATTATGGTTTAGGGGGTTTCGGACACCAAGCAGCTTCCTTAGCAACGCATTATGCAACGGATGCTCAAGGTCTATATCAAGATCCTAATCCTCACATTATTCGTCGACCAGCTCCAGGTGGTGCACAAACATATACTCAACGAGTTTCAGTTAGATTTTTACAACCACCACCAGTTCCTCCACCAGGTGTAAGTATTTCAAATAGGAATCATTTATAATGAATAGAAAAAATTTTTCTTTTTTTTTTTCATCATTTTAGCCTCTTATTATTAAAGAAGTTCGTCCAATTCAACCACCACCACCACCACCACTTTATATTCGTAAGTAGATCAATATTTAAAACAATCTATTTTTATATTTCTAATCATGTAGGACAACGTCCACCACCTCCACCTGTATTACCACCCGTTGTTATTCGTGAAGCTCCACCTAGACTACCACCACCAGTAGCCACACAAGGTAAGATGATTAATAAATGTAGTGACAGAAGAAGAAATCTTTGATTTTCTAGTGATTACTAGGATGCTTCCACCAATACCTGTACCACCTCGTTCGGTTATTATCGAACGTTTACCACCTCTTCCACCTAAACCACGTGATATTATCGTCGAGCGTTGGTTGCCATATCGAGTTCAACATAAACGTCGTGTGATTCTCCAACGAGCTCCACCTCCAATAATTCCCAAACCACGTAATATTATTATTTAGTACGTATAAAATATTGATAACTTCAATAATACTTATACTTATTATCATTAACTTATAGTTATGAACCACCTAGAGCTCAGGTTGTTCGTCGATTTGTAAATATGGGTGTTGCATGTGTTAATCCAGCTGAATACGTTGCACGTTATGGAACTCAATTGGAAGATGCTCACTCACTTATTTCACATGCTCGACAAGCTGGTGTTGTTGAAGATATTGTTAGTACATTTTATATCATAAAATCAAACATTATTGTTCGTTTGCCTGTTTTTTTTTGTTTAGTCACCACCTGCTGGTGCAATACATGGCTTGCAATCAGCTAATTACGGAAGTTATCAATTAGGTGGTGCTGGCTATGGTATCAGTGGCGGTCTTTCGACAGTAGGAGGTGGTGGCTACAGTTTAGGTAGTGGCTATGGTCTAGGCGGTGTTGGTGGCTATAGTCTAGGTGGTGCTGGTGGCTATAATCTAGGCGGTGCTGGTGGCTATAGTCTAGGCGGTGCTGGTGGCTATAGTCTAGGCGGTGCTGGTGGCTACAGTAGCGGTTTTGAATCATCAGCTGGTGATTCGGGATATTGGGGTTATTCAACTGGTCTTGGTAGCGATAGTGGCTATGAAGCATATTCATCTGAACAAATATATGGTTAAAAAAAAAGACATAGTTTTACTTGTTTTTTTTTTCTGTGATAATCTAACTAACCAAATCATTCTTAAATAAAATTGATTATGGCTACATAATTTAATGGTACAGAGTTTAAATTGCTTAGTTCAAGTTTGCAATGAAAAATTAATCTAATCTGTATATAATATTGGATAGTTCTATGTGAAAGTACACCCCCTACTAATGATATTACTGTATTTGTTTATTATGAAAAATTACTAAACCAATTGAATAATACAGAACGAAGAAATAGAAATTCTTTTTTGATTTTCACACATAAATAGTATGATTTTAATGGTCTATATTTGAAATTAACCTTTCGTTAAGAAAAAAAAAAGAAAAAGAAATTAATATAATGTGACGACATTCAAAATATGTGTGAAATTTTCTATGGTCTTCAATAGTATCGTCTGTATATCGAAGATTTCTATTTGATAAAAAAAGAAATATTAATGAACATAATAGTGATCATATCTTGTCAATTTTTAGTTAATTGTTCAATCAAAACTGTGAATAAGTTTCAAGAAGAAATGTATATAAATAATTTTAGCTTTTAACATTATCAAATGATTAAATATTTTAACGTTTTAATAAAGAAAAAAATACTCCGTATTTTATTTCAGATGTATGTGAATCTTAATGAATAAAAAAAGTATTCAAAGTATAATAATGTTTAATAGATCTTTTTCTTTTCTGAGGAAAAAAAACAAATTTACTTTTTGTTTATACTATAGAACTTTTAAAAAAAGCTGATCAAATAAGTCAATTACATTCACATAATAATTCTCAAGAAAAGATCGATATTTATCATGAAGTAGCACAAGCATGTCAATCTATTGGTATTTATTTTAAATATTAAAAAAAAAAAAAAAAAAAAAAAAGTAAAATTCAGTTTATTCTTCCTTTACTTTTATAATCAGGTAATTATGATGAAGCAATAAAATATTATAATCTTGAATTATATGAATCACAATTAGCTGATTTACATGATGATATTCTTTATTGTTATCGATTTTTAGGTGAATGTTATTTATATAAAAATGAATTTTATACAAGTGAAAGATATTATTTAAATTTTTTATCATTAGCAAAACAATATAATAATAATGAACGTATTGAACAAGCATATACATGTTTAGCAAATATATATTGGATATGGTTAAGTTATTTACAAGATGATATACTTTATGATTGTGAATATGATCAATTTCCACGTGATTTATGTAAACGAAGTTTTGATGCAGCAAAAAATAGTTTATTAATTATTAAAAAACTTGATGATAAATTAGAAATTGATATAAAAGAAAAACGTTTTAATAAAATAAAAGATATTGAACAAAGACAACAAGATTTAGCATTAAAACGTGTTAGAAGTTATATTAACATTGGTAAACTTTGAAAGAAATTTTTTTTTTTTCTTGAGAAAATTATTTCTTTTTGTTTTTATATCTTTAGCAAATGTTATGAGTGAAAAATATCTAAACGATGGTAAAGATAATGCAAATCTTCAAGCTTTTAGTCAATATATAAAAAATGCTAATGAACTTTCGAAGTAAATCATAGGATTTTGTTTTTTTGTTTGTTTTTGTTAGTGGTTGTTTATGAATTTCTAGAAAGTATAATTTTTATGAAGAATTAGCACGTCTTCATTCATCTGTATCAGGCTTTTATCTTTGCTTACCAAATTATTTACAGTATAAACAAGAAATCATTGCTACTATGAAACAAGCGATACATTATGTTCAATTAACAAAAAATACCAATGAATATTTATCATGTTTATATGATATAGCTCAAGTAAGATTTTGTGGCAAATATTCGACAATGTTAAAAAAGAATAAAAACTGTAAAATATACTTCTGGATAAAAGTAACTGCTCCTCATGAAATACTAGCATTCTCTAGGGATATTGAACTGATAATTTGGGTGTATCGGTGTCACAATAAACGCTGATCGAAAGCACTAACATAATCTGTATCGATTCACATGCACTAGAGTTATGATTCATACATCATCTACCTCTGGTAGCTATCTATACTTCGATTTTTCTTTTTGTTAGAAATTACTTTTAAAATAACTGAGACATTGTCTTCTTATTAAGAATGTCGGTTGAAGAGTCTAATGCTGGGTTTTAGTAAGATGGATCTTTTCCATGCTAACCATGATTAATTCGTTTGAAAATTTTAGTAGAAAGTTCCTGTGAGATGCGATGAATCTGTTTTGAAAGTATTGGAGTTGAAGTGCTGAATGAAGATCAGTTAGCCCTATGACATTAGTTCGATTATCTCGAGACGTGCTAGTTACCAAGGTCTTGATTATGTATTATGAGCTTTGATGATAATAAATTAGATATTTGGGACTGTCTTTAGTACTTAAAGGAAAACAGTAACAGCTTGTGAAATTGCAAAATGACAAATAAAAACTTGTTGAATGCCTATTTTCACTGAATATGTTTTTTGAAAATGAGAACAAGATGTTTAAATCATCACTCTAGTACACGTGAAACAATGAAGGACGGGTGGTTGCTTGCGATCAAGGTTTATTATCATACGCATACATTCAAAATATCAACATAGTATTAAAAAGAATAGTAGTACTTCATGCAGAGCAGCTACTACTTTTATCTAAAACTGTATATGTTATAAACCAAAAATAACTTATGTGAAAACTGTTAGAAGTGATTCATCACTGTTGAATTCCTATTTTGGGCATATAGAAGAAGAAGAAGAAGAAGAAGAAGATACCTCACATTTCGCCCACTGTTGCTGGTATAGGAGCAGTGTTTAGCAGAGTCCCGCAGGGTGATCCTACCCTATAGCGTAGGGTACGAGTTAGGTTAGAAAGTCCATAGGGTAGTGTAAGGATGGTACAAAAAATGTTTAGGATAGAATTAAGGTGTTGGTCATATTTCTGAGATTTGTTTGACAAGCAACTTCGAAGACACTTTGACATCTAGCTAGCTTAAAAATCGATCCATGTAACCACTATCGAAATAATGGATGTAATTACATCATAATGCAACAGAGACCGAAAAGAATAAGAAAACCTTCATTTCGATTGGATTCAATTCGACTCAGTCGAATTGAATCAAATCGAAGTATTCGCTTATTTGATACGGTTTCGACCTCTGAAATGCAATCTATTGCACGGATTTCAATGCATTCTGTTTGCAAATAATGCACTACAATGTGTTATCTGCGAAGTAATGCATTAAAATGCATGAAATAGGGTGCATGGTCATGTAATTGCACCATTATTTAAATACATGAACACCCAGAAGACAGAGTTGGAACTAATAGAGTTTTTCCCTTATTGGTACCGGTCTAAACTGTCAGACCAGACCGGTCGATATATCGGTATGAGTTACTCTTCTTTTTTTCTGACTCTATAACAGTCAAATCAGCCCCTGGATTAGTCATATCTTCCTCCTAATCACTATAGTGATGGTATAAAAGCATTGCTTCAAGACTATAGTGTCTATTACTATTTATTTTCCTACGTTTTCGCTTTTTTGGCATCTACTAGTGCACAGAAGACATCATAGGACTATAAGTTCCATATTAAGTTTGTGCTTTAACTAATTAGTCTTCAGATATTCACGCTTCTTGTTACCTGTATACATAATCTGCCTGCCACGCTATTAGGGGTATCGTATCAATGTTAGCATTAGTCTTAATTAATGTTAATTCTAATGCTTGAGCGTTAGCATTATTTTAATACTAATGCTAATCTGACACCCCTACACGCTATATTTACCTTTCTATATCTTATGTTTGTGGGGAATATATGCTATAAAAGTACACAATACAAAAAAATCTATCAAAAACTACAATATAAAAAAATTATTCAATTTTTTTTAAAATAACGTGACATCATATCAAATTTAGTTGAGAAAATATAATACGGATACTATGAAAAATTTAGACTTAATACAATAGTCTGATGCATATCTCATCACTGATATAGCCTTCAACATCACCAAAAAAAATTTGTGATTCGTGAAAAAAAATCACTCTTATCTTCAATTTTGCGATAAAAACACATGCAAAAACTATTAGAAATTCAGACAGATCGATGAAAAACAAGTTATCTCTACCGGCCGGCAAAAAATCTTCTACCGAACCAACCGTTTACCATTACCAGTTGCAAGTCCGGATGATGGGTCTTAGGATTCGCCGAAAGCTATATTATGGTTATTATTACGTATTTTATTATATAATAATTACTATATATTTTATTTTATTATATGATATTAATATACATTTCATTAGCTATCAATAATATACATAAAACTGCACTTATTTCATAATTCTAAAAAAAGAAACGGCCTATTCGTATCTGCCAAAACTTGGAAATTTTAAGATACAGTAGGTTGTATGATACAAAATCTATAGGACAGGATAGGATTAGCGTGAAAAGTCTATACAGTAGGATAAGGATGCAAAAAAGCCTTACCCTGCAGGGCTCTGCTGCTTAGGTAGTTTTGATAAGCTTCAAAAGAGAGTATCCATCTGCTTAATCGTCTTGTTCATTGAACTTTCCATACATACTTATCGTTAGCACACCGATCGTGTCCAGAATATATATCGTGCAAGGTTACATTGAAGTAACAAATGTATGCTAATGAAGAGTGATTTGAGGTAGTAGTTATGAATGTCTTGCTCAAGATAAGTACATAATTAGATGGTACTAATGTTTGACTACAGTACTTTTGACATACATAATGAATATCATTTCTATTCAGTCAGAGCGGCTGACATATAGATGGGACGTCTAGGTAAGAATAAATACAAATGAATTCGAGTTTACATGCCTTCTCTACAACGCAACGATTGCTTTACTAGTTTTTGATTCTGAGATAGGATATTGAGAGCAATGGTGAACAACGGAATTTTGACCTGAAATTTTGTCTGTAAGTAGGCTTCATGACCCCAGCAATATCCTAAAAGTTTCAAGTAAAAAAGATTGCTTTCGTTTTAAAATATTTATAATATTCAAAACTGATTAGATTTTAGAAACAATCTAAAAAATTGGAAATGTTTGGACGTTGAGTATTTCGAGAAGGAAGGAATCATTTAGACCAAAACTTTTCGGATATTCTTCAGATCATGACATCTACTTATAGACAAAAATTTTAGGTCCAAAAACTCGTTGCTCAATTTTCCTGCCAATATCTCACCTCAGAGTAAAAAAATTAGTACAATCGTCGTAGTTTTGTACAGAAGTCCGATGAACCTAAAATAGCTTCGAATTATCTAATCTAGAGACTTCTCCTAATTCCTCAAAATGTGAACTCCAAAAGAGTGAATCAGTTCGGACGAGTCTCTTATCAGTATTTAAATTAGTTAACTATAAATTTATACGGATTAATAGTGAAAGATTCATAATTCGAGATGTGTAGGGCAAATCTCCTTGGCTTTCCGTTATATTGATTATGAAGGTAGAACAATAGATAAAACATATACTATTCAGCAGAAGAAAATATTTACTCTAATTCTGATTGCCATGCGACACATAAAAATCTATTATTGCATTCATATTGTTTTTATCATGATATTTAAACAATTTCGATTTAACACTTTTAATAACCTCAGGAAATGTTAAGCAAGATATGAATGATTCTTTCTTGAGATATACGACTCTTATATAACGAAACTTTGCAGATTATCTCATGGTTCTATAATTGAAATTTCCAACTTGTAACAAGTCTAGTAAAACGATCATCATTTCGGAGCAGTAGACTTATAAATGCTTTTCAAATTTTGTTGAGTTATACGCATTTTTAAAAGTATACAATCTTGTAAAAATATAAATTTTTAAAAAGAAATATTTTATTTAGACATTTATTTCATTTGATGAATATGAAGAAGCAAAAATTTATCTTATGAAAATTTATCATTATAAAAAAATTGATGATTTATTAAAAGAAAAAGTATTTCAAGATATAACTAATAGTATAGATTCTTTGTTTCTTTTTCTTTTTTTTGTTTAAATTATTTTTATGAAATATTTTAGTTCAACATATTCTTACAGGTCTTGAAAATGATTATGAAAACGAAATTAATTTAAGAAAAAAAATCTATTTAGCAGAAAAATGTGCTGATATATTTTCTCATTTTAATCGATATGAACAAAGTAAAAATTATTATCTTAAACAAGTAAATAATAAAAAAAATAATTTTCATTAAAAAATTAAAAAAATATTCATTTTTAAATTTTAGTTAAAACATGCTCAAGAATTAAATTTAGATGAAAATCATATGGCAACTATTTATTCATCACTTGGTTGTATTTATCAAGATTTAAAAGAATGGCAATTAAGTATTGATTATTTTCGACGTGAAATGAGTTGTCGTATTGGTTTAGATATTCATGCTGATATTGAAGTATAATATTATTTTCTAAATAAATATTTTTAACACAAAAAAAAACAAATATTTTGATTTTTCAGCAAGGTTATTCACTTTGTGAAATAATTAAATGTGAATATCGTCTTAAAATTGATCTTAATTCACGAATAAGAACATTTCAACGAGTATTAACTATTGCTCGATCGACAAATGATAGAAATTTAATTGTAAAAAAAAAAAAATTTTTTTTTTTTCTAATTTAAATAAATATTCAATTTGTTTTTTTTTCTTTCGAATAGAGAATGGCAGTTGCACTTGTATTTGCTATGAAATTACGTAATTCACATATATATTTAAATAATGATTTAGAAGAATTTATAGCAAATATTCAACCACCTATAACAGAAGAAAATTATAGTGAAATTTTACGATGTTCGGAATGTTATTTTAATGAAATTACAAATTTAATAGAATCACATGAAAATCTAACAGACAATGATGATGATAATGATGAAGAAAATCATGAAATCATACAAAATAGAAAAGATTTAATGGTACTTTATTGTATTTTACTTTTGAATGACTAGATAATATTCTGTTGACTTTGTTTTTTTTTTTTATTCTCTAGAAGATAAATTCTTCTCATGAAAATCGTTTAAATTTAGCATGTAAAGAAAAAAATGGTTTAGAAAAAATCAAACAATATATTATTGAAGGAGTAGTTAATATACATATTTTAGTGAATCAATTGTTAATTTTTCTATTACATTTAGGACAATATTAATATTCTTGATTGTCATGGTTGGACACCATTACATAATGCTGCTTATTATGGACATATTGATATTGTTCGATATCTTCTTGATCATAAAGCAAATATTAATGCACGAACAAATAATGGCATAACTGCTCTTATTAATGCATGTTATAATAAATATTTCGATATCATTGAAATATTATTGATATACGGTGCACAAATTGATATTCGTACAAATAATGTTTGATCTTTTTTGTTTTTATTGTTCTTGAGTTTTATTTTAGTTTTGTATTATTATTTTAGGGTTATACAGCTATTGATTATTTGATTGATTATAATAAAAATATATCATTAGATGATCATCGAAAATTGAATTGTTTTAAAGAACAACTTTTAGCTACTATACGAAGTATGAAAATGTTATTGATATAGATCGATATAAAATTCTCTTTTTTTGTTTTTGTATTTAGAAAATGAACCAATTTATTGTATACAACAAATTATTCGAAATGATTTTGATAACAAACAAACATTAGATAAAGAAAAAAATTCTCAATCTTATTATAAAACTATTCAAACAAATCGTAATATGATAACAAATCAACGAGTATGTTTAATAAAGAAAAGAAAGAAATTTTTCATTGATACATATGAAAATAATTCAATTGCTAATGATTCTGAATGTATTGAAACAATATCAAGAATACAAAAAGAACATTTACATTCACCATTATATACACCTGAACAAAAACGACAATGCACAATGACGAATAATCAATCACTATTATCAAATGATATTGAAATATTTAATACTGATAATTTTGATTTTATGATATCATTTCAAAAAAATTCACCTATTTCATCATTTCAAACAATAACACCAAAATCAACAATAAGATCACGACAAGCATCAACAACATCATCAATTAATACAACAATTCTTCTTTCACCTTCTATTTTACATGATACAAATACAAGAATTATTCGATGTTTAGCTAATACAAGTGATCGAACAATTCAAGATAAAAGACTTCGAATACCAATGTAGGAAAAATTCATATAGTTTTATAATATTTCATTTTTTTTTCAGATCATCATCAGATACTATAACTAATCTTCGTTATCAAATACTTAAACGTTTATATGATAATTTTAATATATATGCATGTTTTGTTACACTTTACGATAGACAAGATTGGGAATTAGGTATATTCGAAAGTGATACTATTCAATTGACTATACCGGCTGATGAATCTGATGTAAGTAAAATGCAAGCACTTCGTTGTTTTTGTTTTTGTTTTTATTTTTGATATAAAATTTTATTTATTATAAGATTAAAGCAATTTATATTGAAAAAAATCCAATTATTGTTTATGAAGAAATTTGTAAAGAAAAGTGTTTAGTTGTTTATTCAAATATTCGATCTATATTAAAAATATTTTTTGATAAATTTGAATTATCACTTCAACGATTAAGTTTAAAATTAGAACAAGCTATTAGTATATTAAAAGTATTCGAAAATTTTATGTTTATTTATTCAATTGATTTATCAGGTAATTAATTAATTAATTTTATTTTTAATCTTTATAAAACTATTAGTATCATTCCGACGGGATTAAAATATAAAACATGACGTAGCTGCTATTAATAATTACAGTGAAATTCTTTTATTCTATTTATTTTGAGACACATTTCCGTTTAGATTGTACTTTACAACAATATTCTTTTTTTTTGTTTTCATTAAGAGAATAATCTAACTGATGAAATATTTGATCAATTAAGCAAATTAACATTAGATCAACTTAAATCATTAAATTTATCAAAAAATAAATTTACATCAAATGGTATTGGAAAATTATTTGAAGAAAAAACTATGGTAAGATTTGATGTAAAAATAATAAATATTTATATTTGATTATTTATTTAGAACAATTTACTTATACTTGATTTATCAGAAAATATAGATATTGATTATATTACATTCATTTTTCTTCGAACACGTTTTCCGAATCTTACTATTTATCATTGAACAGTTATATACTGTTGTTCTTTTTATTTATTGAAGAAATGTTAAATAGAGATTTAACATTAGTTTTTTGGTTTTTGTTTTTAGATATAAATTTCATACTTATTATAACGGACTGCATCAATATGTAATCAATTAATTTGACATAAATTTTTTCGTTATTGAGAATGAATCTATTGAGACAAGTATAAATATAAAAACAAGGACGTTTTTGGTTAATAAATATTCAAGAGTAGTCGAAGAATCATAAACATTAACAAAAATATTAGTCCTAGAAGTTCTTCTATAGTTTTATTAAACAAACTGAGTCGAAACTTCTGCATTACCTTTGGTTCATATATCATAATCAAAGAGTTTATTAAAAGATCCGGAATATGTCAATGATTACTTTTATTCATCTTGTTTTTGAATAGACCCTACAACAGTTTTAGATCAAAAGAGCTAAACAACTCTTGAAAAGTTCTTTTGATAAGGGCTAATTTTCTATAGACAGTTCTTTTTTTTTTTTTTGTAGACCTGAACGACTTCAAAAATTTGTTTCATTCTATAATTGAAAATAATAATTTTCTTCCGATAGATTTTTTTCGGAAATCATTTCCTCAAATTGGAACTATTATCAAAATGTCATTAAAAAAGAATAGTCGATATAATTTTAAATATTCATGCAATATTTTATATAGTAAGATCAAAATGAATTAAGATATATTAGAACTAAAGTAGAATGAATCATTTTATGATATCTTGTTGTATCATCAAACCTTTTAATGAATGTTTTAATAGAATTATGATACCTCTATGTAAAACTGTAACAATAAAAAAACTGAATAGTAAAATATATTTAATAAAATTGATTAAACAATCATTATATATTCTTCTAATGATAATAGTAAAGAGTCTATGGAATTTTTAAATGATATTATTCATTTAATGTAAAATGAATAAAATTTTTAGTTAAATTTTACTTGTCTAAGTTTTCTTTTTTTCAACAACTACATGAAAAAAAAGTTCAAGCATACATTGAATATAATTATTTCTACAATTACAACGATAGCTGCAGGCATTCATGCGAATAGAATAAAAAAAAGAAAAGAAACAGCGACAGTTTGTTACATCAAACCGAACGTTTTTTTTTTTTTTTTCTTTAAATATAATGGTGCATATGAGCATTGCTAACAGCCATAATATGAAAGAACAAAAAAAATAATAATAAAGTCCATTAGATACTTAACAAAACCGTGTAGTGACGGCAACAACGATACTTAATGTACAACAGTAAAAATTATTTGTGTTGATAGGCACTAGTAAGTAAAAACAACAAATTTTCTTTGGTTACTTATAAATATCAAACTATCATTTAGCTTCTTTTTTTTTTCCTATTTTCTATTTAGTTTAAAATGGCTGATTTAAATACAGTAGTTGAAGATGTTCCTGCTGAAGCTTTCGGTTCAGAAAAACGTAGTTCAAAACCACGTGTTTCTGTACCTCGTAATCCAAACTTACCCGGCACTAGTGGTTTTGGTGCAAATGCTGCAGCTGCACGAGCTCGTCGTCAATCATCTCGTACTTCAATTCCTCGTGCTGGATTTGATCGTCGACTTATTCGATATGAAAATACATATCGAATGGAACCTGATGATGATCATAAAGTTGATATAGCTCGATTACGTCGTGTTGCAACAAGTGTTATTGAAACAGCTATATCTGGTTATAAATATGATCCAAATCAAGGAAAACAATTTTCTTTAGCCTTAGCTGAACGTATACGTGGTCAAATAAAACAATTACCATTTCAACGTTATAAACTTGTTGTACAAGTAACTATTGGAGAAAAGAAAGGTCAAGATTTACGTGTAGCTAGTCGATGTATATGGGATGTAAAATGGGACCGTCATTTAACAATTTCAAAAGAAACTTCAGATGCTTATGTAACTGTAACAATTTTTCTTGTTTATACAGACTAATATAAACATTCTTTCTTTTTTTTTTTTTTTTAAAGAAAATATATATTAAATAGTGAAATGAAGTATACATTTCTTTTCAAACACCTACAATCGATTTACCACCCACATCTATCGATAAATAAAAAACATGACTTAGAATGATTTTATATATTTTTCTTCTAATTTATATATGATAGAATATCTATTTCAGGTGATAATCTTTTTCGTCAATATCATGAATATAAGATAAATGCTCTTCAATATCATTCTTTTCTTCCTTTTTTTTTTTGACTAAAAAAAGAAAATAAAGATACATTCATATAATAGAATATTTGATAATTGAAATAATTGACTTTTTTCTTTTTAATCCCTACTCGGTATTGATACGTCATATATTTATATACGTGGCACTGATTTAATATAAGGTTAGCAAGGAGTCTGAGTTAAATATATCTATATATAGAGAGAGTTGAAGATAGAAGACGAATCACTTTGATAGATTGCTATTTCGTTATCGACCAAAGATATTCAAAGATAAAATGATAGCTTTTCAATGGCTGACTATATCAATGATTTTAATTGTACTATCATTAATACATATTGATGCATTAAAACATCGATCTGTTCGACAAACTACAATTAATAAATGTCTAACTCCAGATAGTAAGAAAATTTAAAGAAAATATTTTAATTATTCATATTGATATTTTCTATCTTTAGTTCCGATATGTGATTTCGTTCAATGTGGAAATGGAAGTTGTGTAAAAGATGAAAACAGTCTCAATTGTTATCAATGCAAATGTTCTCCTGGTTATGTAGGTCAACTATGTGACGAAACTATTGTTCTTCGTATGATAATCTTATTTTTTCTTTCTTATATTCGATTTGATTCTTCTTATTTTGAATGTTTTTTTTTAAGCATCTTCATGTAATCCTGTATGTCAAAATGGTGGAACATGTGTAATGAATGGAGCTGCTTATACATGTAGCTGTGCAACAGGATGGACTGGACCAATCTGTGACATACCAGAGCGTATGTTTTTAATATTATTAAAAATAAAAGAAATTTCTTTCATATATAGAATGTTATATTTGATATTTTAAAGATAATTGTCCTATTGGATTCTGTCAAAATGGTGGTACATGTCGAATGGATGGAATGAATCCATATTGTAATTGTCCAACAATATATACAGGTCAACGATGTGAAACATTAATTCCAGGAACAACGACAACACCATCAACTACAATAACGACACAATGTAAAAAAAATCTTCACCTATATATTTATCTATAATATT
>CAJNOL010000168.1:0-82654 GCA_905250125.1 Rotaria sordida | reverse complement strand
TATTAACTTGAGTTAAAATATTATGTGGGTTCGTTTGATTTTGTTGAGATTCTGTTCGTAATCGATCATAATATTGTCTAATCGGTCCAGATCGTGGATCTCCAATATGATTTTCATGATCACCAACTGTTTGAATAAATATGTTATTTAAATCAGTGTGTAGTCGTCCATGACATTGAAATTTTCTTGAAAATTCGCACTTCCACAATATCTTCTTATCAGTTCGACGATCAATGATGTAAGAAAATCCGTTGTGGATGAGTAGAGGAGCATTTTTCGACGTTGTAGAAAGTATAACTGACATGATTTTTTCTTATATTAATGCAATATGTGCCGATGGACTGTGTTTTTATACAGTGATAATAATTCAAGAAGACTGATCATTATAGCGCTAATGATCATTAACAGCTATTAATAAAGCTTTAATTGATCTTGTCAATTTTGTTCTGAATTTAATGGCTTACAATTAAGCAATAATTTCCTTGATGAACAAGTGTTCATTCGAACAAGTGTCCATTCGAACAAGTGTCGATACGAGTAAATGTCCATGCGAGCAAATATCCACGCGAGCAAGTGTCCCAGCGAGCAAATGTCCTAGCGAGCAACTGTCCACACGAGCAAGTATCCATACGAGCAAGTGTCCTAGCGAGCAAATGTCCTAACGAGCAAATGTCCTAGCGAGCAAGTGTCCGCGCGCAAATGTCCGGCGAGCAACTGTCCGGCGAGCAAGTGGCCGTCTCCCCGCATGACATTTGCGTGCCAACGCATTCGCGCACTATATTAATACATCATATATACACTAAAGATGAATTTTTTTTCTCTTTTCTAAATTACAGTTCTATCCAGCTTTCTGAGTTAATATTCTGTTGTCATATTATTGTGTTAATTAAACTCATCAGCATTAATAAAGGAAAAATGTTTTGTTTGCATTTAATTGGATTAATCGATATGATCAGAATAAGCAGCCATGGCCAGTTTCGACAGTGCTTAAGGGTCTTATCAGATGGCTTCATTCAAATTCATCATCATAAAATGACGATAAAACTGCAATCAATCCATAGAATAGAGGAGATACAGTATTAAAATTATATGATGATGAATTTGAATAAAGTCATCTGATGAGACCCTTAAACACGGTCGAAACCGGTCATAGCTGCTTGTTCTAATATGGAAAAATTGACGAACGCACCAGACAAATGGTAAAAAACTTCAACGTTGTTTCCCGTGAAGATTATTTTAAAATAGCTTGATCAGTGTTTGATTTTTGAGTATTTGGTTCGCCACTACTTAACTATAAAATGTTATTTATTTGTTGTCTTTTTTTTTTCAATTGTATAATTCTCATTTTTTTCTTGGATACATGTTCAATGAACAGTCAGTCAGAAAGTTGGATAGAACGATAATTTAAGAGAGAGAAAAAAAATTCATCTTTGGTGTACCTTTTGATGTATTAATATAGTGCGCGGAAATGTCAATGAGTGCAAGTGTCGTGTCACGAAATGGATTTAGTCGAAAGTTCTTAACATTATATTTAGAACAGTAGTGTAGAACTTTAAAGTTGAGTTCAGTTATTGAACTGATGTTCAAATATTTTACTAATTATCTAATGCTGCTTTTCGTTTCCATTATAATTTCGTGGCACTCTAAAGCGAGAGCGATGCCTTGAATGTGTGCTTTCGTGAAGTACAGTAAAGTCTCTCTATACTGGACATTCTTCGGGCTTTTCAAAAGTGTCCACTATAGGGAGATTATGTGTTTTCCAAAAATAATATTTTATTCAAAGAAGTAGACATGTTTTTAGGTCTCTGGTGTATTAGTGAATAAGATAATCGGATAGAGGATGCTATTACTTTTCTTTTCATGTATTTGATTTTCAGAAATAGAAAAATCAACAATTATCAAAATAATCTTTGATAGAACTTTGTTTCACTTCTTTCGAATACAGATAAACGTCAGTTAATTGTGATTCAAGATCAGAAATGAGACTGTTGAGTAGACGCAAAAAGATCAAGCTGATAAACCATGACCATTTTGATTATCTTCAATTAGTGCAATCTTTTTGTTCTGGAGTCAACGCTCTTCGATTAGACATAATGATATCTTTCTCTTTATAATGGTAGGAAAATGACGCAAATGTTTCAATGAGATTGTATATATACCCGTTTCATCTGTTCAACAGAAGGGATGTATTCTTTCTAAACCACTAAGATATATCGACTTTTTTGTCCTTCCGTCGTCCGTTCAATAAAGAAGAATCATTATGTTGACTAATTAATGATAGTCATCACGACATTTACTTTAAAATCATAATTAGTGTCCACTATTTAGAGGTTATTTATGAAAGAGACACCGTGAAAATGTGTCTACTATATAAAGGTTCAATGCCAGCAAAAAACGCTTCGTCGAACTGTGAAGTGTCCACTAACAAGAGATGTCCACTATAGAGAGTGGTTCACTGTGATAGACTTTACTATATCTGTATATTCCGATGAGTTACAAATATTTTCATTCCATAGAAAAATATCACAGATCTCATCCATTAATCTGAAGATTTTCAAATGTTCTGTTAAACAAATATCAAATTTCTGGAATTTTTGTGGCGAAGGAAAAATGTGTTAGTGTTAGCTAAAATTTAAGATACTTGTTAGAGATTGAGTGATCTTTTTGGTAACCGAAAGCTTCAGCTTATCCTTAGATACTGTATAATAGTCAATAGCTATATAAAGCAAACGTTAGGTTGTTTTCATAATTGTTTATGATTCTCGGGTCGAATTCAAGATGATCGAATGTTGACTTACTTCACATGAAGAAGTGAGAGTTGAAATCGATATCAGTGACTAGCCTGCCTAACTCATTTACCTTTCAGCTTCTGTTAAAACGATTCATTCAATATTACTATAGGTTTGAAATATATAGTGTCCTTTATATTTTATATAATCAACATTGATCTTTTTGTTTTTTTTCGTATGAAACTAAGTGTGTAATATATGATGACATCAGAGGTATAAACGATACTAAATTCCATTTATCGATTGATTCTCTAGAGACAAAGAAACGACAAAAAAACCGAATAAGATCTAAATTTTTTTTATGTCGGAAAATCGACATTCTGTTGTTTTTTTTCTGTCATACTAAGAAATTGATATTTAAAATTATTAATATTTAAACAACAATAAGCTTTGCATGTTTCACTTTATGAAATTTAAGAAATGATTAATGTGATTTATTCTGGTACAATGAAAAAAATCGATTCGGTAAAAACCAAGAAAATACACAACGATAAAATTCGATATAAAAAACGAAAGTCTCATAACATTTTAAAGTTGTTTTAATCATAAACTCTCACGTTATTCAATAATTAGGATGCTTCTTCATTATAAGAAACTAACCATTAGTTGATTTTCATTCTACATTGAAATAAGAAAAGCTTCTATCTTCCTCTCATTCATGATCTCTATCAATATTGCAGATGCCTATCATATGTTTTTATACAAACAATATTAACTATTCTTAGTGGCTATCAAAGTTATAAATGTTTAACCGAATTAAAAAAAAACTGATGTGAATGATCAATTCTTATAAATTAGAAAACTTTGATTTCCAATCAATTTTTGAAGTTCTTTTCAAAACACGTAACTACAAAATAACAAAAAACGAAGAAAACTAAACACACAACACACACTGTTTGAATAAAAGTGTACACAAAACGTCATCAATTTTCATATTGTTTTAGCACTTATTATATTTGCATAAAAAAACACCGGATATAGTCAAAGATCAATTGTCATACGACAAGACATTTCGAACGATGATTTCCATGAATTATTGGTGATAAATCATAAAGACTATCAGAAATAACTAAAAAAAAATTGAACATAGAAAAAAAACAAAGTAAATATCATTTAAAACTTTATTACTTAAATTTTTTCTTGCTTCAATTTGATAACTATACGATTTATTATTTTCTTTTCTTCTTAATTTTTTCTTCATAAATAAATTCCAAATAATACATATGATTATAATAAATAAAATTAAAACAACAGATATCATTATAAATATTGAACCAAGATAAAAATTTCTTCGTAATTTATTTGGTGATTCATTGATTGGACATTCATGTCGTTTATATATATCACATACATAAATAATAATGTTTTCTTTTGAATTTAATGGTCTCGGATAACCTTGATCACGTGCATAGATTTCAAGACGAACTGGTAAATGAACATTATTTAGATTATATAAGATAATAGAACCATTAGGATATAAATGAAAATATTTATAATGATCCTTATTTGTAAAATAATAATTAATAAGACCATTTAAACCCACATCAGCATCTATTGCATGAATATGTGTAATGAATATTTTATTAGTTTGATGATGATGATGTGTTGATATATAAATATATTCTTTATGTAAATTATTAAATATAGGATAATGATCATTTTCATCAAGAATATTTATTTGTATTTCTATTTGAGTTAATTGTTGAGTTTTTGAATGCAATGAACTAATATGAAATTTATAAAATGATTTTATTTCTCGATCTAGTTCATGAATAACTTTTATGATACCAGTGTGACTATCAATGGAAAATGGAAATGGTGATAATGAATCTTCTTTAATAAGATGATAAGAAATTGGTATGGACGATAAAAGACAATTATCAACATTAACTTGACCTTTATTTTAAAATAAAGAAAAACAAATTAATTGTATTTTTAGCTAAAGATCGAAAATTTTTTGTTAAATGAATTCATATTATTGAATAAAGAAAATATCTTAGCTTTTCGTATCCATATGAATATTAGAGCCTGGACAGTTGAAACATTTTCTATTAGGCAACTTCGCATCAAACGCGATGTTCAAAATACAAAATATATTAAACCGAGTTTCACTTATTTGTATTTGTTTGAGTCACGGAAAAAACTTTAGCTTATTTCAAAAATATACAGAAAACGACAAAACTTATTTTTATTACTTTATTTACGGTTGACTAGCATTATGAAAACTATAATAGAGCTTGTCGAGCTCGCAATGAATCCAAATCGAATAGGCTTTATTGAAAATAGTTATTGGTAAACCACGCTCTGGTCCAGTCTGAGGCAAAAGCTCAAAAAAATACATGTTTGGACAATGGAATCAAATATAGCTCTGCTACATATTTTGAACTGACTGGAGCCATCACGTATTGAAGAAAAACAATTTTTAAAGCCGCAGCCAGTTTAGAACCGAATCGTAAACGTTTGGAACTGACGAGCTCTATTGGGAATATCGAGTTTACCGTCTTCGACAAATTATTTTTTCTAGATTTCGAAGAATTTGTGCGCTTTAATTCTGCAATATCCGCACGAAATGTAGCGTAGATTTGTACATTTTTTACCAAAGAACTCAGCACAAAACGCAAAAATTCCTATCACTCTGTTTACTATAATGATGTTTTCTAAAATTCGTTTAGTTTTTTTTTCTTAATATAATATAAAATTCCAAACAAAAAGAAAAATTTTTTCAACTTTACCAATTTCATAAGGAATCATCTGATGTTCACTTGTATTAAATACATAGATTGTTTGACGAAACACTGGTAAACATGTTGTTTCATCAAACAAAAAGATTTCAATATTAGCTTGATCATATAATGAATGATTATGTACATCAATAGCTCTTACAGTTATATTGAGCTTCATTTCTGTTGATAGTTGTTTAGCTAAAAACAAACTTCCATTATTTACATCAATACTAATAACATCTTGATAATCATTTTCTAAAAATTTATATTGAATAAGACGAAAATTTGGTGAATAATCATCATCATCAGCTTGAACTTGACCTATAAAAAATCCTATTGGAGATGAATAAGATACTCGAAATTGATAATTTAATTGAGTAAATTTTGGTGTACAATCATTTTCATCATTAATATTAATTATTAAATGGCGTTGACTACTCAATGGTGGATCACCATAATCTCCTTAAATAAAAATTAAAAACTTTTGATGCATCCTTTGCTTTTTTTTTTATGTTTTTCTATTGACTTACTTGCTTCAAGAATAATTATAAATTTCTCATCACCTAGTTCAATATCCAATAGTCTTGATGTTCGTATTACATATGTTGTTGAATTAAATATATTATTTTCCATTCCAGAATCTAATTCAATAGGACAAGATAGTGTTAATGGTAAACATGAAAGAATTTTTAATGATAAATGATGATTAATCATTGTTGAATCCATATCACGTATTAAAATAGTACCAATAAATTGTCCTAAACGAATATTTTCATTGATATTAATTATAAAATTATCATTATTTTCATTTAATTTATATTCATTAAGAATATTCATTTGTATTAATGGTTGATTATCATTTACATCTAATATATCTATAATAATTGGTACCATACTTGATGTTATTTGATCAAGATTTGATGCTTTAACACGAAAACGATATGTTGAAATTGTTTCATAATCAAGTTGATGTTTAACTCGCATTAAACCAGTATATTTATCTATTTCAAATGGAAATATATCATTGGGAATATCATTATTTAGAATTGAATAAAGAATTGTTTTATCATAGCAATCATCATCCGTTGCATTTATTTGTAGTATCGGTGATGAAAAAGAATTTATTATTGAAATATTTTCTGGTATACCTTTATGATAAAAACGTTGATTAAAACGTGGTTGATATTCATTTAAATCTCCTACGGTAACATTAACATGTCTAAAATAAAAATATCGATATTGAAATATATTTAAAATGATTCATGATGTTTAATTTTAATGAAATTAATTAGTTAGGACAATTTAAAGAATTTATTATCAATCCATTTTCTTGTTTCACAAATTTGATCTAACTTGAAATCATCATTAAGAAGAACTAGGATGATAATTGTAATAAGAAATGTTATTTGTAATATGATGCGACATTTGCACTTATGAAGGGATTACCCGAACTGATATTTCCCATTTGAACTTATATTAGGTCTACTAAAGATTTAGTCTCCATCGACCTTTGAAACCGAGCTAGAATCATTTTATCGAGTTTATGACTCATCTTTGGGTATATAACAAAAAATCCGAAAGCGGAATTTCGACGTTAAATTTTTCTCATAGATAGTTCGAATGATCTATAGAGTATTTTGAAAGTTTCGGCCAAAAAAGAATATTCTCTTGTCATGATATCGAATTTTCAAGTAAACTCGTTTTTTGTGTCATGCCTGTTATAAGTTACTTGTTTTATTTGAATTTCGATGTCTCGATAGAAGAAGATTCTTTTCGGCTAAAACTATTAGGATATTTTATGGATTATTCGACCTATTTATGAGCAAAATTTCACGTTGAAATTCTGCTTCTTGACTTTTCGATATGTATCTAAAGCTAAATCAGAATCCAGTGAAACAATCCTAATTTGACTGCTAGGCCTATGAGGACGAAACTTTTCAGGCTTTTTCCAATGATAACAAGACCTCCCTGTAAATCTAAAATGCTCTCAAACAGAGGATATCAGTTCGAATGATATTCTCGTTCAATATTCCTGCATTTTTTTTTTGAGTCTATAGAAACCTTTTTACAATCACTGGTAGTTAACAAAATGATTGTTAACTTCATAGAGCAAAAAAAGAATAGTTTTTATAGCAAAAAAAAAACATTACATGTAAAATAAGAATAACATTTCGATCTATATTTTACAATAAGGTAACATTTGGAATAAACATAATTACAATCTTTCATTAAAGTTACTTTAGTTTTGTTGCATTTTTTCCTATAGAATTTTTGTTATATTTGTTCCCGAAAAACTTCAAATTTTTAATCTCGTATATTGACGACAGTTGGCGTGTCTGGCAATATTATGTAATTTAAGGTTGCATGAAGCTAATGACAATATATCTAATAATGAAAGTGGAAATATTGCATGGTGTTAGTCTTCTTTTCGCAATAATCAGTTGCAAAATTTAATCCAGTGTAGATGTGTTATTTTATTTTTATTTTTTCGATGTCATGTTATTTGACTATTGGATTAACAGTTTTTGTTTACTGAACGTTATAATGGTCAAAATATATAAGCAAAGAATGAAATAGAGTTTTTGGAGTTTCTATAATTTACATCAACTTCGACTTCATCGAAATCCGATGCAAGATTTCAATACAATTCTATATTCTAAGATATATACTCAATAGATTTAAGATGAACAAGACTTACAAAACATTCGATTTCAAACCACCTTTATCAATTGCGATAATATATAATTGATAATTATTTTTCAATTCACAATTTAATTTTTTCAATAATTTTAATCGTAATTCATCATGAAATTTTTCTAATTGAAATAGTTTTTCTATTTCTTCTATATTATTTATAAATTCATAATGATCAATATTATATTGTATTGAATCATAATCATAAGCAATAGGTAATTGTACACGATAATTAATTGGAAGATTTTCTCGTATATTTAAATAAATATAATCTTGATTAAATAAAGGTTTCCAATCATTTTCATCTAAGATAATCATTTTAAATATAATTATAAATGATGTTTGAGTAAATATTTGTAATTGTAATGAACATTCATCATTTAATAAATTATTCTTACAAATTTTTTCACGATCTAATTCTATTAAACGAAATTTTAAAATTTTTGTTAATTCAATTTCAAAATAATCCGATGGATTTGATAATGAAAATTGTAAATATTCCAAAGATGATGTTCGATTATAAATTAAATCATTTAAATTCCATTGTAACTTTTCTATTGATGTATTTTCCATTACACTTAATGTTATATTACAAACTTCTTCACAGTCATAAGTACAAATAATTGGAAAAAGAAATAAATAGAAATAACAATGATAATAATAATGCATGTTTAGATATTCAGATATATGTTATATGTCTAAACAGATATATAAATGTATCGATATAATAAAGTATCCAAAAGAGAAATAAAAATAAAAAATCTCCGATATCCAATATATTTTCACACGAACATATCAAGAATGTATGAGTTGATAATAAATAATAACATCCAATTAGGATCATACTTAACTTCTCATTTAACCTTCTTGTCAAATATGTAAAGAAACAGACAGATGTCTTCTCAATGAAGTGAAAATGAAAAGATATAATCACTAAGATGAAACAAATTCTTTTCTACAAAAAATAAAAATGTGCATTGGTCTAAGATAATTTCATATTTCTCATACTGCATATTAATTAAAAGAAATACTCAAAAATAACATCAAGAAACTTTTTTCCATATCGACGATTAACACATTTATTTTCTTTCAATCAATGTTGTTCATAGATCAGACTGTCAATAAAGCCCTAAAGATAATAACAACAAGATCGATGAACAAGTATGTCTATATTGGCATACATTCAATTCAAATTTATGTGCTAGTCAGAGAGTAAATATCGTTTCTTTTAAGAAGAAAAACGATTGAATGAATGAATGATTAATTTCTTGTCCTACTAACATACTTCTTTTTTTTCTAGTCTACTGTATAATATATATATATAATGATAATACTAACTGGAATAACGTCGTTCTTGTTGCTCTGTGTTTTCAGAGATACAAGCTGTTTGTATGAATCAATGATTTTTTTATTTTATTTTTCATGAACATGCCATGAATAAAGTTCTTCTCTTTTTTGAACATAACAAGAAATTATCTTTAATATGAAAGATTGAAGTAAAGCATGAAAAATATTTAATAAATTACAAGAGAGAAGTCTTTTTTTTTTTCATTCTATAAATGAAATAACGATATAAGAGAAGAAAAAAAAAGTCGATGCATCTTATTTACTTACACACCTGCTCATTTTGTATGTAGATATCATCTATTACAATGTGAAAGAAATTGTATGACTCTTAGAACGAACATAGGTAATATGATAAGTTCATAGTTTTTCTTTTGTCATATTATAAAAAGTTCATCGCATCATAAGACAATCAATAGAGATGAAATTTCTTTTTCGAATAGATTTCCATTTAGAAAATTCAATTGCAAAATGATAGACAGCAGTCATCATTATCATTAACACTTGATAATGTTCACAAAAACTAATTAGATGACAGAATAAAAAAAATGATGATAATTATCCATATCTCACCTTTCTCAAGGACTAAAGAACATTTGCACACATGGATATAAATACTAATAGTTAGTCATATTTATCTTATTGACATAAGTATGAGAAAGAGAATATAAGGATACACATATGAGAATAATTCTCGAACTAATGATGCAATTATCTCATAATAATTATTACTACTAATATTCTTGTTTAGTCAATAGAGAGAAAGCTCCTAATTAAAAAAGGACAAAAAGATTTTTGATCATAATTTATATTGGACTGCATAATGTTAATATTTAAAAATTATCATGACTAATATGAAATTTGAAAATCAATTTTCGTTTATTGATTAAAAAAACTCATAGCTACTCAAAACAAAAAAAACATACTTGAAGTATATACTCTATTTATTTATATCATTGTCCAATTAACGTTATATGACAAGAAAATGTCTTTCTTTGAGAATAACAATTAGACACACACATCCATTATTAAGTATTGTAATGACTGACTAACTGTGTTCATATATTTAATTGAATTATGTCACGAGGTATTCTGTATTGTTTCTTTCTTTCTTTTTTTCCTTATTAGACACGAAGCAAATAACGAACTAATGATGTTGACGAATGCTTTTCAAGAATGATAAAATTTCTACTAAATTATCCTTTTTTTTTTTTTTTGAAGCATTTGAGTAAAATATTATGATGACCTAGAATACATTTTGATCTCATTTATTGACGTCATCATTCTCTACCTTACCTTATCAATCGAATAGAGAACATATTGTTCTTATTCTCAATTTCAATACAGTCAATTTCAGTTTGAATATGATAGTTATTGCTGTCTAAAACGAATATGGATTTGACACGAGCTTCACTATTAATTCGTTCGTACAAATAATGTTTAATTGAGTAAAAAAAAACAGCATGCTCTCTTTTGATCACTTTAATGCCTTTTATACTAATTGATCTCAAAATACACAAAGACGAGATTGAGAAAAGTAAATAACTTTTAATCACAAATACACACAAAAAAGATACAACAACAAAAAGAACATTTAAATAAGTTTTTTTTTTTTAGTTTGTCGATATAATAGCTAACTTCAAATGCTTTCGTTATTAATGTTTTGTTCTCTTTCTTATCAATGATCAGGATCATTGACAGAAAAAGCACAATGATAAATATAAAATCATGTGATAAAAAAAAAAATACAAATACAATTATTCACACATAATAAAAGCTATGTTTATTTTCTTTTTAATTTAGTTAAGAAAGGAAATGCAGGTGATAAACAGATACAAAGATATTTTTCTATTTGTTAATCATTACCATAAAATGGTGAAAGTATAGCCAAAAGTTGTTTATTCTGCATCACAGTTTTTATAAAATCATGTTTATAAATAACACCATTTTCACTACTAGTAAATTGTCTAAGAAATTGATACATTATAGCAAAACATTCTTGATCATTTCCTGTTCCATCACCACCTAACATTCGTGTTATTGCCTAAATAAAGCAACAAAAAAAAAAAATTTTTATTTCATATTGAAGTTTTATTTTCATATTACATTTGCCATTCTTTTAATTTCATCACCAGATATCTGATTATCATCATTCTCATCATATATTCGAAATGTATACTCAATTTTTGATTCTAAATCACCTTTAGTTGTTAATATAAAACCACGTAGAAATTCATTTACATCTATTAAATAATAAATATTTATTAAATAAATAAAGGTAGATATATTACTTACCAACAGTACCACTATGATCTTCATCGAAAACTTTTTCTAATGAATCAACAATTTTACTTATACGTGTTGCATCAAGATCACTCAAATCTTTATAAATAGATATCATTTGTTTTTTAGATAATTTTCCTTTTGTTGATCGTTCCTATTAAAAAATAAAAATAATGATATTTTTATGAATCTTTTATTTTCTTCTATTATACTAGTATTGTTTTGTACCATAAGTCTAATTCATATTTCGACATACCTAAAAAATAAATTTATAATCATCTCTTAAAAAATAAATTTTATAGTTATCTAATAGAGAATTAGTATAGTTATTTTGACCTTTAGTATGAAATAGGAGATATTTATGATAAATTATTATTTATTAAAAGACAAATAATGACATATAGAAAAATTTAATTTTTTATCAATCTTTCAAAAGATGAATATTTAGTAGATTTTTAATTTGAAGAAAAAATGTGCAAAAAATTTTATCTTATATAAATATAAGATTATATGAGACACCTGTTGTTTTAATTCTAGAGAATAATGTATCATTATTTCTAAACATATTAAAACTAAATTAGTCATATTCATTGAATTATTCTACATTAAAAAAAAAAAAACAATGAATAAAATAAAACTAGCTTTACCAGTTTTTTGCATGAGTAAATTTTTCGTTTCGTCTAGTAATTTTTCTGATGAGCTATTTTTATTTCCCATCTTTGTTAGTAGATGAAAATATTTCGAAGAATGTGTTTGAATAAATTCAATTCACGTCAATGGAACCATCCACTCACAATAATTTTAAATGTCGACAACGGTTATAACGCGGCAGACTTTTGAAAATGCTTGATGCACAAAGAACGAATGACAACAATAAAATGCATATACACTTAAGAATAGAAAAAAAAAAAAACTTTATCGATACAAACATGTGCGTGCAATCATAAGTGCAAGAATGAAAATGTAAACGAGGTAGCATATGCTTAACAAGAAGTCGTCTCAAGTGCAAGAAAGTTTGATTATTATGAAAGTGATGACGAAGTTTTCTCATTAAAATAACGGGTGATCGAAAAGTTTCCAGACAAAATGTTGAAAGCTGAAACATATATATAAAAGCTATCGAAACACTTTGTTTTTTACTAATTACATAGCTTGTCTCTCCCTCTACCTATACTATTAATTTGAGGTTTTTTCGATTGACCCATTGTTGTCAAAATGATTGATCTTCATAAATGTATTTTTTCTATTCTTGGACAAAAAAAATAACGAAGACGCATAATAAATGCCTGCACTTTATATCTGATATTGTTATGTCTAAATACATTTATATTAGAAAAACAGAATATACTACAAGATGCAGCGTGAAAAGCTTTACAATCTGCACAGTAATGCTTATTTTAATTGTGTGGTTTTTGTTTTTAAAAAACTCAAAATTCTGTGCAACCTCTTTTCGACTTTGAGAAGAACTTCATATTTTGCTACACGAGTTATTTCTTTTTGCAACGTCGAAAACTGATTACACAGAATTTTGCGTTTTTTGAAAACAAAAACCACACAATTAAAATAAGCGTTACTGTATAGATCGTAAAGCTTTTCACGCTGCATCTTGTAGTATATTCTGTTTTTCTAATATAAATGTATTTAGACATAACAATGTCAGATATAAAGTGCAGGCATTTATTATGCGTCTTCGTTATTTTTTTTGTCCAAGAATAGAAAAAATACATTTATGAAGATCAATCATTTTGACAACAATGGGTCAATCGAAAAAACCTCAAATTAATAGTATAGGTAGAGGGAGAGACAAGCTATGTAATTAGTAAAAAACAAAGTGTTTCAATAGCTCATATATATATATATATGTTTCAGCTTTCAACATTTTGTCTGGAAACTTTTCGACCACCCGTTAATATGTATATCCGGAATTCTTCATTGACATTTGCTTCTATATTAGATTTCAAACAGAATAAAGAAAAAACACCTGTTTTCTTTTTTATTAATTTTATTCGTGTTCATTATAACACACATATGATTTATGAAATGAAGAATTGTTTTTTTGTTTTTCAAATAAAAAAGTCCTAGAAACAATTTTTTAATTCATATTTTAAAAACATTGTGATATTTTATCACAAATGTTTCGTTCTTTAAATAATTCAAAATTATTCGTAAGAATAAATATAATTAATGAACCAACAAATGCACCTATTTGTGTTGCTAAACCAAACCATATAAGACCACGATGATCTCGTGTTTTTCGAAAATAATTTCCCATTAAAATACGTATATAAGAACCAGTTAAAGAAGCTAAAATCCATACAAAAAACTAAAAAGAAATTTTTTTTTTTTTTTATATTAAATTATAATTTTTTTTGTATTCCACTTTACTTACAATAATTACATGACCCAATATATTATTAACTAATGGAGGACATGGTGAGAGTTTAGCCTAAGAAATAAGTATAAATATTTATTGTTTAATATCATCAATAGATTGACGTACTGTTATAAAAATATATATAAAAAAAACAACATGAATCACATAAAGAAAATAGATCTGTTTTGATGATACTTCAGGAATAAATGCTCCAATTAATGTCATTATCGGATAAGCAAATGAATCTTGAAAAAGAAAGAATTAACTTTTTTTTGTTAGGTTTTTTTTTTTTTGTTTAATAATTTTTGTCTTACTTGCAATAATTGTGTAATGAAATGTTGTTGCACTATAAGCATTTAATGAAAATGTTGTTAAACCTGGACATATTCCATATAACATAGCACTAGTTTGAAATACTATCAATAAAAATATTCCTTGTTTGGATGAAGCAAATTCTTTCAATTGATTTTTCTTTTTATTATTTTCTAATTGCTTTTCAATTTTATTTATTCTTGTAATTGTATTTTGAATTATATCAATATCTTCTATATTATTCATTAGAATAAATATACGAGATTGATGATGTTTAGATTTTATTATTGATGATTTTTCTTCTGTTCGACCTGTTTTCATAAGATGAAGACTTGAAAATGCAAAAAGAGCTGCTAATGGTAAAAAACTTAATAAAAGAAAATAAGTTCGAACAGAAAATCGAGGTGGATGATAAATTTCAATCAATGTTCCATTAGTATTATTATCATCAAGCATTATACAATCTGATGTTCCTATACCTTGAATAATACCTAACAATGCTGGAAGAAGTGCAGTAAGTGCTTCACCAGCAAAATATGCATTTAAATACAATGGTTCATATCGATGTAAAAATGGAATAAATGTTGTTGAAGACATACAATCAGCTACAGCTGTAACAAAACATAATAACATTAAATAAACACTTTGTTTTGTACCAAATAGATATGTTGTTTTATCCCATAAAAAAGCAAATGCAATAGCCAATGTAATACTAGTAATGAGAAGAATAAAATTGACGGGAATTTCAAATGGAGCAGTATTTAATTTAAAAATAATTGAAGCAAAAACAATAAGAATTGGAAAAATATTAGCTGTATTAATAACCAATGTCAATTTAGCTGGTAATTGCCATGATTCGGGTAAAATTGGAACAATTATTGGTAATTCAACCCAAAGACCAGCTAAATTTGTCCATGTACCCAAACCAAAAATGATTACAAAAATATAAACAATAGCTTTTAAATGACGTCGTCTTAATGATGTTGAAATGATATCAACCTGTGGTGGAGGACTGGTAATCATTATGAATTTTTGTATTCAAAAAAAACAAAACAAAACAAATGAATCAAATATAAAGGAGACTCAATTCTTATTTGATTATATTTGATAAGAATATACTCTCTCGAATTACAAAATAAATTACTTGATTATATAAACAAAAAGTCGTCCTTGGATTAAAAGCACTTGTTTCATGATATATGAATTGAAAGATTTGTTTGAAAAAAAATTGAAGAAAATGAAATATTTGCATTAAACAATCATAGATAACATATTTCATAATAAACCAAAACAAGATGTTTCGATGTTTCTTTTTTGCAAACACAATCTATCGAGTCATCAGATCTTGTATCAGCTGTACACTTTATCCCATATGAATAGATACCTGTATTATGATATCTACTCGAAAACTAACGATAAACGGCGGTTTACCATTCGATCAACTGGAAGGCTAACCATTCAATTAACCATGACTCTTCTATTTAAATTGTTTGTACATCTCACATCATGAATATTATTTCAGATTTCACTTGAAATCATGCTCTGTCGTCATGGTGAACGTGCTTAAGTCATGTGTATCAGCCACATCGGGTATTTTGATTTATTTTTCAAGTTCGATTATTTGATAAAGATAACATCACAAAAATATTCATTTCGTCAGAAGACTGAAATAAATGGAAAATGTACAACACCATCTATGATAATATATTGTGGTACATTAAATTCGACTTTTTTTGAATTGAAATCATTGTCGCCAAGGAAAACAATATCGAATTAATAGAAAAACTAATAAAAACTTGACAAAAAAAAAGTAAGCCTTTAGAATCGATGGTGTTTTTATAAACTACATTGAAACCGTGGGTTTTGAGAAAAATGTGACGATATTAGTATAATTATAAGTTTTGTACTGGAAGATAACATGCCAGAGGTAGAAATGGGACTGACATCAATCATGAAAAATCCACTGTCGATTCTATCTCTGCAATATACTATTCAGCTTTATTAAATTCTTCGATCAATGTATGGATGTGGATCACTGTGTACATTTTCGCATGGCAGCCGAAATATGTCTCTATCATTCTCCGAAATGGCTTCCTTTTGTTCAGAAATGATTGCATATCACTCAGAAAAACACTTTTAAGATAATAATGAATTTTTTTTAGTGAAAAATAACTGAGAGGTATCTTTGCCCACATTTTTTCGAGAAAATCTTTTATTAAGAAAGTGTCTTGTGCCATATATCATTTGATATAGTTTCGTGTGCTGGTTTTGAATATATGATTCCGGAGTGCTTATGCTAACTATGATGATAAAAGATACAATGTTGAAGATTCTGACACAGTTTGAACAAATTTGAATTGGTGCTAAGCGATTCACGTTTGTTTTAATTATCCATGTACTTCAACAGAAATTCAATTCAGCAGTATCACTCGTATTCTGATTGCTTTAGTAGAAACATAATTACTATATAAATCTATTATTACTCTGAACTTTATAACCTAACAGCTACTCTACGTAAATTTACTCTGTTTTTTGATCAAAAAACATGACTGATTCTGAATATTTATACTTGAAACTAACGCTTAATCTATTGTTTTTCTTCACTGAAAAATGAACTTCATTTGCTCAAATATTGATGTCTCCGAATTTTCAATATTAATACGATGATTATCAATGTATTATGTCTTCCTAATATAACATTCTATTCTGAAACTTCTGAGCAACAATATCAAGCTATCAAGAAAGCATCTTTCAAAGTTTCCTAACACGTATATATACGTGATCGAAATCCAAATCTGTATGATACTGTTAACCCTATCACTTTTCAGATAAAGTTTTTCTTACATCATAAATCAATTTATTATTTGCATAATAATTCCTTGTAATTCAAAAAAACATGCGATGATAAAGAGGACGACACATAAATCAAGATAAAATCTATACATATTAAGTCTTAATGAATAAACGAGTCACAATGATATGTACGCGTACATAAAAAAATTAATAGTTTCATCATTACTACCACCAAACTATAGCTTCGCCATTATCTGACTTCATCTGTTCATCTTGTTCATTGCACATTGTTTCAACATGTTTAGACTATAGTTCTCTTATCATTTATGAATATGATTGTGATTGAAAAATGTGTGACATAAAAAAGAAACTTGGTTTCACACATCTCTATCCCTATTAATTCATTGAACAATCACTGAATTATGGATTTATAAAGGACGATAGATGCCGATGATCAAACTATAATCATCATAGTTCTTGAACTGATTGACAAACTTACACAAAGTTTGTATGGAACATAGTGCTACATGATGATGGATCTGCTAATTCACAATATCCTCTTCCTCTAGGGTGATAAAGCTAGAAGGAAAAAAAGAAAAGATATTATCCATCATAATTTCATTGTTAGTGAAAGAATCAAAATGTACAAGATATCTTCGGTTTTCAAATCTCTAATACTTATAACTAAGATCCGAAGCTAGAAAAACTTTTATTCAGGAATGTACATCAAATAATGATAATAATAATAATAATTCATATTTATTTTTGAATAATAAATTCCTAATATTTATTTTTTATATCGCATTCAAAACTACTACTTCACGAAAAAAAAACAACCACACAGCATAACCAAACAAGAGAAAGAAGATGTATAAAAAAAAACAAATGTGAGTTAGATTTTAATATGCTAAAATAACCATTCAAATAAATAAGAAACAAAAAAAAAAAGAATTCTTCATAAAACTAAGTATAAACTAGTCTTCTACAAGATAATTTTAAATCAAAAACAAAAAAGAAAACAATCAAACACTGTTTTGAGTAACACACACACACACATACACACAAAAGAAAACTAATCGGCAACAGGAATGAGTTTATCATCGCCGGTACGTAAAATAAAGCCGAGATCTTTTTCACGCATATTTTTAAGACTGTTCAATAATGCATCAAATGAAGAACCTGTTAGAAGTGAACTACCTTCACCACTATCTAATAAATGATCATGAACATTATTTGTATTACTTGCTATATCAAATGTACTAAATGGTGGAATAAGAATAGGTGAACGTGATCGAGATTCATTTGAACTTGAACCTCCTGATGATGTTCTTGTAAATGGATTTTGTAATGTTGAATTTACTTGTGATGTACGTTCACTATCACTTGCTGGATTACTAATAGTTCCATGAATACCTTTTGTGTCATTTGCTGCTTGATAATTTTCATTAGTTGATTGATGTGAATGAAGAATATCATCAACTTGACTTGATAAATTTCGTGTTTCTTCTTTAAATATAAATAAGATTAATTAAAAACAAAACAAAACAAAAAAAATTTTTAATGCAATTTGTGTTTTTTACTTACGTGTATCAATTTTAGCTGCAAGATTTGATGTAATTGTTGATGTTGATGATGGTGTTAAACTTGAACTAACTTTTGCTTGATTAAGTTCATCTGAAAGAGATGATAAACTTGGTTGTATAATTGGTTCATAATGATGATTATGTATTGATAAATATTCATGTTGATTTGAAGATGCTGTTGTTGTTGTTGTTGTTGATAATATATCACCTTCATATTGTTGTATTTTTTCATTTTTTGTATGAGTAATATCTTTATTAAAATTTCTTTGTATATTTTCATCATCATTGATAAAATCATTAATTAATTCTCTTGAATTATTTTTTAATGGTGATTGACGAAGTGATTGAAGAAATTCTCGAGCATATTTACCTGAAGATGATTCAAGAATTGATGAATCTTTTTTCTGTTGTTTTGGTTCATCTTGTTCTATAAGATGAGTTTCAAGTAATGTACGTAATGCATTTAATTGATCAGATACACGTACACCGAAATCTTTTGATGGTGAACCTAAAAAAAAAAATTAATTAAAGATAAAATCTGAAAAATCAAATTAAAGTTGTTCATTTACGTTTTGGAATATTACTCTATTTCTTTTAAAATGTATTTGTAGGATGACGTTTTAATCTGCGCCGTTTCTTTTTTTTTTTTTTTTATCAACAATTAAAAATTCTTGATTTATCTTAGAAATACTGATTGAACTAGTTAAATAGTAATCTGAAATCATTTGTTGAGTATTCAATTCTTAAAATAGTGTCGAATGAATAGTGAAAATAAAAACCTTATAATCTATATACTACGTCGAACTTTCTAACTAATAACATTTAATGTGAATGCTGAGTATTTTTTCAACTGAAGTAAAAACGTATGATGACGAATTGTCATTTATTCATTTTTTTTTCTATTATCATTGCTTGCTTCTCTATCCTACACCTTTAACACATTGAACCCGATTTGATTCTACGAGGTAGCAAATAATATTTTTCCAGAGGGTACAGCTCCAAAAATAAATGATATCAACATTGACTTTTATGCCAAACGAAACCTCGTCGAAAAAGGGATTTAGTAGTATAACTAGCAATTCATAGAATGACTATATGCTAAAGAATTACCAAAAGTTCCAAAATTTTCAGACATATAATTGAGTATTTTCATGGGTAGTCAACCATGAAAAACAAATAGATTTCAGAAAATGTTTCGTCTGTCGGACTTTGTAGAGCTCTCTTTGCCGATCATTTTAATAAAAAAAGTTTCTTAAATTTGATAAATGAATGACAGTGCTAGAGTCAAAATACTGAAAAAAAATCATAGCTCTAGCAGACAGCTGTCTCATTTTTTTCAGTATTTCTACCTTAGCACCGTCCTTTATTTATTAAATTAAAAAAAACTTTCTATCAAAATGATCGGCAAAGAGAGCTCTACAAAATCTGACAGACGAAAAAATTTTCTGAGAACCTTTTGTTATCACAGCCGACTAATCACTGTACAATATAGTGAGACCCACCGGTGAGTCTCATCAGGTTGAATGTGTTAACAACACGAACAAACACTAATAGTTGACTCACTATGGTCAATTGGAAATTGCAGAAAATGATTTAACTGATTATGGATATACTAGAAAAAAAAACTTCATTGTTTCTATTGAATAGGATTGTAAGATAATCTGTTTTCACATTATTTAGACAGTTCATATTAACAGCAGCTGATGAGATAGAAAAGTCAACTACTATCATATGTTTATAACCTACCTACTGACTTCTCTCTTACATACTAGAGCTAACAATGATCTCCTTATCAATTTAATACCAATGCAACTAAGTGAAATATATAGTGTGTGCACCAATTAAATCTGCTTCATTTATTTTTTATTTTTATAATTTATGTATTTTTAAACATATTATATTTAGCGAGAAAGTATGGAATGCACTGCAACTTATGATATATTCACCTTGAAGAACAAATAAAGTTTAAAAAGTGAGGTTTTTTTCCTACAATGTACAGTATGAATTAAGCGAATTTCTCCTCATTTCTTTTCGTTTATATTTGATTATCATAAATCAGTTCACTGCTGATATTTATACAGGACTCTATCTACCAACATAATAAAATAAGTTTGAAATAATTCAATTTCATATCATTTCATGTTTGTTTGTTGCTTATGTTGAATTGTATAAGCGAACATGTCTTTTTTCTTCTATTCTATTTGTTTATTTATTTACAACATATACAAACTTTTCATAATTACATATATGTGTTGCATCAAAATAAATTCATAGGATCATTCCTTTTAATCTATTCCGTCTCTAATCGATGTATATCTTGATTAATAGTAACAAAGTTTGAATTAAATTTTAAATAGATGATATTAGTAGTAGCACATATCATATATGGTAAAAAAGATAATGGAAGAAAATTCAAAAGGCTCTCATTGTATATTCGAATAGACAAAAACACAAATAGAAAAAAATATTCTACTATATACAAATGACTTACTATATGATGCTGATGTTAACCATCGATTATTAATATTTGTTGATAATATTGGTGAGATTGGTTGTTCTAATGTTCGATTAAAAGTAAGTTTAATTTGATCGAGTGATGCTTGAACTAAAGTATTTGGTATTAATGTTGATGAAGATAGTGATAATGGTATAGATGATGAAGGTGGTACTGATAATAATGGTGATTGTTCAGTTATTTTATTAATATTTTTTTGTTCATGAAAATAATATTCATCTCTTTGTTTTTGTTTATTTTTCATATTATGAATATTATTTGTTGTTTGAGAATTTTCATTACGTGTTGAATATGATGGATTTTTTGATGAATATGATTTTCGATGATGAGTATTATGACGTATTTTATAATGTTCTTCAGAATCTGAACTATGTTGAACACGTAATGGTACTGTTCGTTGTTGTTTTTGTTGTTGTTGATGATTTGATGAAGATCGACTAGTTGAATGAAATTTATGAGAATTAATTGATGATGTGATTTTAGATTTTTTATTATTAAATGAAGATTTTTTTTCTCGATTAATAACACTTGTTAAACTACTTGTTGATGATGCAGATTTAATAAGACGAGTTTTATTTGTTGATAATAATGAATTTTTTGATTTATTTAAATAAGATGAATTTAATAATTCATTTTGAGAATTTATTTTTCTTGTTTTTGAAGTTGTTATTGATGATGATGATGATGATGGTCGTCGATTATTAGTTGTTAATCGATTTGATAAAATTGATAATAATTCATTACGATTAGTTAAAAATTCTGTTTGATCTTGTTGTGTTACTTGTCGATCTGAATAAAGTATTTGTTCAGTATCTTTAATAATTGTATTTGAATCATATTGTTTATTTAAATTTTCAACTAAATCATTTTCTATTGTAGATTTTTCATATCGTTGACTATGATTTGGTACTTTTGTTATTTTAGTTTCAAGACTTTCTGTACCTATTGTATAACTATATGGATTATCATCAGATATTTGCATAGGAACAACATGAATAATTCTAGTTGTATTTGATGGTTCAATAGATGAATTTGAAAGACGATTAGTTGTTGGAGCTGGAACAACTTTCCATTGTCGTTCATTACCATCATCATACATAAGATGTGTATTATTATAAGATTGTTTAATTTCATTTGTTTTTATTGATGAAGATATTTTAATATTTGTTTGTGTTTGTGGAAAATAACTTGATGAATTTTCATCAATATCATTTATTTTCATTTGTTGATATCGATTTAAATAATGTTTATTATTTTCTAATTGATTATTTGTATTTGAATTTATATGAAAATCACGTGTTGATGATGTTAATGTTTTTAATGGAATATTATCTCTATCACCACTTACTGGAATATCATCATCATCAACTATTTGCCAATCAATATTGATTGGTTTTGCTGTATAAATACCATCATCTAGTGTAAACAATAAATATTTAATTGAAAATCATATATATTAAATACAAGAAGAAAACTGCTGATTCCATGATTTCAACCATAAGAATTAGCTATGCTTCCTTGGATTATTTCCTTAGGATATCACGAATCATTTTTTGTTTGCGTTCGGGAATATAGAACATATGACGACTAGTATGTAAAGAGTTAATGAAATAAATTGATATGCAGAAAAAAACTAATGAGATGCAAATCGTAATAAGAAGTCTCATTTCTATTTTTTCAGTTTAGGTAATGTCAACTATAAAACAATAGAACTGCTATAAAGAACATCATCAAAATGAGTTTCTTCCGCTATACATGTAAAAAAGAAAGTTGATTCCAGTAGTCCGAATCATTGGAACTATTTAGAAACATAGAATCAATTGTCTTCCATTTGATTAAAAATATATATTTATATTCAAACCTATTTGATTTGTTGACACATAAATATGTTGATCAACTGATGAAATAAGTCGATGAACTGGTGTTGATGCTGTTGCTGGTTTAAATGTTCGTTGTGGTTTTTCTTGAAGAATTTCTTCTTTTTCTTCTTCTTTTAAACTATCATCAAAATAACTCATTTGAATATTTGTCATTGTCATTGATCGATGTCGATGACGAATACTAATATCACGAATACGTGATGCATATTGAAGAGTATTTAATGAACATTGACAACAATCATCAGGTGGAGATACATTTGCCATAAGACATGTACGTGTTTTTGTACCAATAAGTGAATCACGTAAAATATGTGTTAATTTACTTTGTCGAAATGGTGCATGAGAATGTGTCATATCCATTGAACGAATACATTCTTTTAATGCTAATAATGACCAATTAATTTGTGCACCTTCACGACGAGTTTGTCGTTGATTATTTTGAGCATCTGTTGCACGTTCACTACCTGCCAAATCGATGAATATAAGTCTAAGAAGAAAAAACAAGAATTAATCTTTTTATATTGAAATTTTAAAAAATTTTAGTAAGAGTTTTTTATAAAAAAAACAAACAAACATTCAAATTTAATGAATTTAACAATATATTAGATGTTATGCGGAGATATTTTCAATAGTAAAGATTGAAAGAAAATATTTTTTTTTTTCATAATCTGCATCTTCTTCTTCTTCACATTCAACGAAATCTATTCGATAAATTTTGTTTTTCTTATAACGGATGATCGGAAAATTTTTCGACAAGATGTTTATTCACTTTTAACTCACTAGAAAGTATCAAAAGCTATGAATTATGGTTCTTATTTTGAATATGAACTTGGAAATTTTGTTTTGAGTTTTTCTTTGAGAGTAGCGAAATAATCTTTGAAAAGTCCAAAAAATTAATTTGAACGGTCGGTATCTCTGATGAGCATGTTTGTTCTTTTTGGCTTATTTGAAAGTATTTCAGTATGGATTGCGACCAGAATTTGAATATGAACTTAGGAATGTTGTGTCTATTTTGATTTAAGATGAAATACCTGAAAAATTGTTTTTCATGATGAGTCAACAGATTTTTGTTTATCCTATGAGTCTCTTTTCGAACATGCTAAAAATTGTCACAATTGATCGTTTTGTAGATCAGACATTTCTCAACAAAATGTGACATTGAGCTAAGCTGTACCTTTTACTGAAGAAAAGGCTACAAGCATTTTATTCAAAGCTCCTTTCAAAATGAATCAGTTGCCGATTTTTTAAAAATAAGTATTTAGAAAAAATGAAGCTTCTAATGCCTTGACGAAAAACAAAAGGCTTGAAATAGTACATTTTGTAGAGTAACTTCTGATCTACAAATCGATATATACATAAAGATCCTAACTTTTAGTTTTGAATTGGAATTATAAAAATACAAAAATTTTCTCTCCAAACTACTAATTGTTTTTGGACTTTTCAGAGATTATTTCACTACTGGTTGAACAAAAATTGAGATAAAATCTCTAGATCCATATTCGAAAAGAGGACAAAATTCTAGTTCTAATTCATAACTTTTGACTTATCGGAAATACTTTCTAATGGATTAAAAGTGAACAAACACCATGTGTAAAAACTTTCCGATCTCCCGTTATGTAATCATTGTTCACAAAAAGATTTTCATTCTTATTTTGATTGTATGTAAAAAGTTATTCGTCGACTATTAATAAACTTAGATACATTAATAACGTTAGAATTTCATAAAAAAAAATGTTTCTACACATATCTATAGATTAGATTTTATACTCTAAAAGATTTTATGATTCTTGTTTGAAAAAAAAAAATTGCTCATCATATTTCTATTTAAACTTCGATTTATTACATTACATATAATGCTTCATTCATTTAATATATCATATTGACGAAAAAAAAATTTCGTTTATAATACAATTTAATTTCTAATTATAACAATATATATATGCAAGTCAAATGATACAAATCATATTTACTTTAGGAAATCAACCCATTGAGACAAAATTTTATATATTCTCGTTTAAAAGAACAATCAAAATTTAAGAGTATAATAGTTTTCATTAACCTTCAAACTCTATAATAATTCACAAGAAAAAAAAAAAAAAAACGTTTTAAAATATATTGAGAAAAATTCGTCCTTCATTCTCATATTTCTTTGATAGACACTGTAGGATTCCTTCAGACATCATCTAACAGAATAAATAGTTACTTCCCTGGAGTTGAAATAACAAGGTCATAAATATTTTCATACTTAATTGACTTTTTTTCTTTTTTTTTTTTTTGTAAATAAATCTATCAATTAATAATTTACCTAAAACTTTCCGATGAATCATAATTATTTTTTAATATTATTTGAAAAACAGCATGTGATCGTGATGAATTAGAATTAAATGCACTTTTTCCATGATGTCTTCTTGTTAAACCATCATCAATAACACAACGTAAATTATCTAAAGTTTTTAATATAATTTCAGTTGCACCAATTACATTAACATGATGTTCACCATCTTCACGTACAAATAATCTAGATAATTTATTTTCAAAAAAAAAAAAAAAAATTGAAATTTTTCTTTTAGAAAAAGAAATCAAACCTTTTTCCAGTATTAACTAAATCATAAACTTGATTATTATATATTTCATAAAATGAACAAATAAGTTTATTTTCAAAATTAATCTCTTGTAAAAGTAATTGTGTACAATAAATTAATAAACCATCACTATTCTTACTACCAAATATTGTATGACTTTTACCTAAAACACAAAAAAAAAATTTCAATAGACTTCAAAAAAAAAAAATTTTATATAATAACAAACCAGATCCTGTTTGACCAAAACAAATATATGTTAAATTATGACGATGATTTGTTGATATAAATGGTAATACAGTAGATTCAAATATATGTTTATTTGATGCATCAGATCCAAATACTTGATCAAATTCAAATTCTGTCTATTTAAAAAAAAAGCACAGCTCAATGATAAACAAAAATTCGTTTTTGTTTTTATCTTAAAAATAGAAATACTTTTTTAAGTAATGGTGTACAATCAAGATTTGCTTTATTTTCTGAAATAATAATATGTTTATTATCTAGTACAGTTATTGTATCTTGAAAATTAGATTCCGTTGATAATAATGGTCGTTTTCGAGCATAAACATAGATTTCAGCTGGTTTACCATATGAGATTATATCATTTGTATTATGTGAAGATGAAACAAATATTGAATTATGATGAATATTTGATGAAAATTGATAATTAGCACGATAGGAAATATTTCTTGAACGTTTATTGCTTGGAATACCGTAATTATATGATTTAACCTAGTTAATTAACAAATGTCATCAAGTGTAGATAATAAATAATTAAAGAAAATGAAAATGAAAGTTTCCGATTCAGTTGAGATGTCATGCATTTTTTACAATTTTATAAAAAAAAAAAAAACGATGTACGAATAGAGATATCTAATGCGCTAATATTTGTTTTAAAATTTTCTTACAATGATTCAAAATATTACCCATTAAAACGTCATACGAAATTAGAAATTTCGGCTGGCAACTCTTCTTTTCAAATAATTGAGGAGTGTAAACAAAAAATATGAAGTTATCAAAGCTCGATCGACTTTGAAAGTATCAATGACATTAAGCCATCAGTCTGCACGAAAAATTCACTATCATATAGATTCTACATAAGTATTACCCATAATCAACAGAGAAAATAGCGTAATTCTTCTCTCTGTTACTATGCTTGAATAACTCGCTCTGTTCATGTCTAAAATTGAATCGCGTCATCGTTCTGATATCTTCTCCAGAAATGGAATTCAATGAGACTAGTAGAAGCCTAGAAGATTTTGCCTCGATGTGCACTACCCTCTTCAAGTTATTATCGTTTTACTGAATTTTATATCTCTAGTCAAATATTCATAAAAACACTCAAATGGCAACATTTCGAACTGGAATTTTACGTATACATTGTCCTTAAAATATTTAAAAGTTTTAGTTGAAAACAATAATATTCTTTTTGAGATATTGAATATCCAATAAGAGCATATAGCATCAAGAGAGATTAGAATACTGACTATCTTCAATATGCTACATCTCAAAATGAATACATTCGTTTGAACTGAAACCTTTAGGACATTCAAAGAATCACGAGATGTTTGTATACGTAATATTTCAATTCGTAATACTGTCATGTGAGCTTTTCATGAGTATGTTGCCAGAGGTATAAAAATTCAATAAAACAACAATAACTCGAGAAAGGTAATGCATGAAGAAAAGACCCTTTTAGTCTTCGATGAGTCCGCTTGTAGAGAAAAGTATTAGCTCGAACGATAATTCAAACTGCGAGAATCTTCATTCGTAAATAATGGTTGAACACTCCTTCTAGTGTAATTTGAATTATTAACTATTAATTAAACGCATTTCTACGTTATAATAACGAAAATTCAATTCACAAAAAAGATCTTCTTCGCTATATCAAGAAAGAACATCTTAAAGAGAACTATGTTTCTTTAGTCATGACTATTAGTACAAATCAACGAGAAACATTCAGCTACTTTCAAAAATTCTTTCTCAAGAATTTGATCTTCTCAGGTATAAATTAAAAAATGAAATAAATACTATATAAATCTGATGATTGAAATATAGATTAAAACAACAGTTTCTATATATATTTAGTCTTAATTTTTTAATTCTGTTCTATTTATAGATCTTTTTCAGTGATATTACCATCTATTAAAAATTTCTTACTTTAACATGTTGAATTGTTGGTCGATTTAAAAATGATTTTGGTTTTAAATATCGTTGATGATTATTTTTTGTTGATATAATTGAATGTTGTCGACTAAGAACTGTTGATGGTCTTTGTAAAATAACTTCATTGGAATGATTTTTAATTAATTTTGTTGTTGCCATTGATGCTGATGATGAACGTCCAGTCATTCCTATTGAACTTATTGATCGTTTTGGTCTTAAATTTTCAATTGATTGTTTTTTTATTTTTGATTGAGAATTTCGTTGTTGAATAGTTTCATCATTCCAACTAGCTCGTATAGGAATAGATTTGATTGTTGTTTGTTGTTTATTTGTTTTAGTTGAATTAAAATAATGTGGACAAATTTTTCCTTCACGTGTTGCTTCCTTTAGAACATCAAGTAAAGCAATAAGACGAAGTAATTCTTGTTCGTTAAAATTCAATTTTTCAAAATGTTCGGCACGAAAATGTGCTAATGCACCAGCTGAATCATAACCAAGTGAACGAAATAATCCAACATGTTGTTCGAGGTCAACGGCTTTTAAAGCCTTCAAAAGACATTTTGTCATTGTTTTTTTTTTTAAATATATCCAATTAGATAGATGTAGAAGAATAGAAAATTTTATTGATACATTTAAACGAGAAATAATAAAAGAAAAAAAAACGAATTTTGTAAATCATAAAATTGAATTAATATGGATCATGATTAAATATTGAAAGAAAAAAAAAAATGAAATGATTCGTTTTAAATTTCTCTCAAATCAATTTACTAATTCGATAGTTTTTGTTACCATTAATAGTGTCAATAGAACAAATGTTACTAAGTGATACAACTATTTTTATACAATATCAAAATATTAAATTAGTTTTTTAAAAAATTAAAATGATAAGAAAAGGTTTTTTTAAGTGATAATTTAAAAAAAAATAAAAATAAATTTATAAAAAGAAGAAAATCAAACATTCAAGCGACATCTAGATTTGAAATGCTATGTTTTTGCATATGCAACGTTTTGTTTATTCCCTTTACAATCAAACAAATAGCATTTTATGCTAGTAATTATGGATGAATAATATTCTTAAGTATCAATATAATATGTCGTTTTTGGATTTTAAACAAGAAATAAATATGTGAAAATAATATATAAAGATTTTACTGACGGTTCTATATATAATGGTCGCTTTTCTCTGTTTATGATTGCAACGATTTTATTGTAAACAGTTTGAAGACTCAGACAGGTGTTCCATAGAAGAGTTTTAAAAAATTAATTTATAATAAGTTTCAAAACACATTGCTTAAATCAAATGATTAAAAGATAATAGTTCATAGTTTGAATGTATGTTTATTATTCGTTTGTAGATAATCTCTAAGTCGTATAAGATTATGTTAAAAAGAGTGAGAGATACTATAGTAATAATATTTGATTCTTGTTACATGATAGTATTGATATACCTCGATTGAGTAAGATCGGTGGTCTTCCATTTGGAAAAATAAAAATAAGTTTTATACATTCTTATAATTAATACTCTATGGAACAACTATTGATGATCAGACTTAAAGTATTTGAATTGTTTTCAACACGACCGAATCAGCCGGTTTAATATATCAGTTAACTAGCTACTTATTTCGAAAAAAAGTTTATTTAACTACAAAGTTCGATTTTTACACTCAAATTCATTTTTTTTTGTGTTTCTTCAATGCCTAAGATATGTTTACAGTTGTATGATGAGACTAACAATTGCCATAACTTTCACAACAGAATGGAATATTTTCTAATATTTTTGTAATGAAAGCATGAACAGAAAACTACTAGTCATTGAGAGTTTCGGACAGTTGAATAAAACTAGTCCAGAGAAAAGTGAGCTCGACATTTTGAGATAAAAAATCTCTAGTTTAGACGGAATTTAAGCTCTAATGTCTGGCTAACTGTTCGTAACCATAATAAATTTATTCAGCATAATTCGAAATCCTTATCGTACGATAGGAACCTATGAACTGCATATTCAGAGTTGAGACTTTGATCATTACTAGAAATTTGTCAGTTAGAGATTGTCAAGCGATGAAAATCGCTTAAAATGAGCAAAAAAAAGACTAGTTTCAATATCCCAACAATTGATAAAAAATCGACCAGTCCGGATCCAACTCTATTGAAGATGTGTTAATATACTATATATGTGCACAATTGGTTTGTATGGGAATTCGTCTACAGCAACAGTCAAACGTACCATTTCTTGTTGTTTCTTTTTTATTTATTCACAACTATGACTTTCCTCGTCATATGATAGCTGATCATATTCAAATTCTATGTTCTGCATTTTAATGGCAAGAAAAGTTCGACTAGAACGGTGAGTTTCATTAGATCTGTCAAATTTATGAACATTTATGAAGATTCGATTCAGTCTTCAATTGAGAAGCAAATATGGATCTGATTGAATAACTGATATCGATGTTAATTTGCAAGTCTTGTATATCTGTTATTGGTCATGAAAGTAATCGAAATTTCAAAGTAAACTAATATCAATGGGCTAATATAGTTATTACCAATAAGAAGGCACATTGTTTTAACTTTCAATGTTAACTTTGATAGCCAAAAAAAAAAAATTAATTCGTCAAGTTTCAAGAGAGACTCGTAAAGTGATTTGCTTCAATCTATGTTTTAAAGATTTTGTTCATCTTAGATTTACACTACGCAGAAGTTTTTCATATCAAAATTTGAGAACATATTGACTTCAAACATAAAAATTTCAATCACCTCTGGACTCTAATTTACGTTGATATTTTTTTGTTAAGAAAAGTAACTATCTGAAGGCAAAGGCATATGCCTTATGATTATCTCTTTTATAACTTCTATATCATTCATACGTGTCTTTTGGTTCATTTCTATGATCACTATTAGTTATGTACAAATTTACTTTGATGTATGAAGAAATGATATTTTTTCTATTTTGAATATACTATCAAAAGCAGTGGTGTGACTAAACGGACCTAGGTGGGATTCAACTTCTCACTGTAAATGGTTGACTTCCCCTCAAAAGGAAGCTTCAGTTCCTTTCGGAAGCACTGCTAGTGGGCTTTCACCGTCTCTATAGACATACTCAAGGATGCTGAGTTCTTTTCCCTCCTACAACTTTTTTGATGGTTACACCACTAATCAAAAGATCTACGCACTTGTACTACTTTTTTATTTTATGTTTTCATTGTTATCAAAACTTCTAAGTAAGAATTCGAATTATGAGGTGAATCGAAATTAGAGTAATCGAAGAATTGAGCACAAAAATTTTGTTTAACTATCCAAACAATTGGTTGTCAAGAATAATACAATCATTAATTTCATATTTTAATTTCTGATAAATGATCAACGAAATCTGTATTTTTGTTTACACACTAGGACATAGACAAAATTCAAAGGAAAGAAAGTCGTTAAGCGATGATATTTACCCTCTTCTCTCTTGGAGTTGAGTTTATTATTACGCAAATAGTTAATTAAGAGATCAGGAATCGATTGCCGTTCGAATTAGGCTTCATTCTAGCTGTGCGCGACTGACTTAAAATTCGATATTATCGATCCCCTATAGTGCTATGCAATGCAGTGTTTATATGGACGGTTTATCTCCCTGGCTTCTTCAGCTCATTTAATTTGATTTATATATCAAATGAAAGTTCTTTCCTTTCTCTATCGAATGACATGTACAAATATGACAAAATATTATTTTCTTTCCTGTTTTTCTTTTAGATAAGACTGTTTGCTTGTAATGTACAATATGAAGACGCGAAGACAGCACCCCTTCGCTGTTGAGTTGTGAAAGCAGCAACTCACTTTGATTTATATATCATTCGATAGGATCTTCAGAGTTTTACAAAATGATACTTTAGCGTTGAGTTTAATTTATTGACACGACATTTTAATCAAATCCACAATGTTTGTGAGTGCTCGAAGTTGTCCCTTTTTTATTGATATTTGATAGATTTTGGTCAGAATAATTAGGATTTCTGTCAAAACAAATGATATATTTGTAAGCAGCATAAAAAACTGTGTCGATCTATATGTGTCTCAAAATCGCTCGACAACTTTTTTTCTTTCGTCAAAAAATTCAGATCTATTCTTCCTCAGGATTATGTCGAAAAATCAAGTCAATCACAACGTCAGTTTGACTATAAAGAATCACTCTTAAATTTTTAAAGACCTAGAAAAATTCAAAGCGATCGATAAATAAATAATAAAAACGATGTTTTGAATTGACTTTATTTTTCAACATAACATTAAGGGAACCAGAATTGAATTTATTGACGAAATTTTTATGCTGCTTACAAATATATCATTTGTTTTGACAGAAATTCTAATTATTCTGACCAAAATCTATCAAATATCAGTAAAAAAAGGACAACTTTGAGTACTCACGAACATTGTGCATTTGATTAAAATGTCGTGCCCATAAATTAAGCTCAACGCTAAAGTATCATTTTATAAAGCTTTAAAGATCCTATCGAATGATATATAAATCAAAGTGGATTGTTGCTTTTACAATTCAAAAGCGGAGGAGTGTTATCTTTGTGTCTTCATACTGTACATATAAGCAAACAATCTCATCTAAAAGGAAAAAAAAAATATTTTGTCATATTTGTACATGTCATTCGATAGATAAAAGAAAGAACTTTCATTTGATATATAAATCAAATTAAATGAGCTGAAGGAGACAGGGAGATAAACCGTCCATATAAACACTGCATTGCATAACACTATAGGAGATCGATCATATCGAGTTTTGAGTCAGTCGCGCACAGCTGGAATAAAGTCTAATTCGAACTGTAATTAATTCCTGATCTCTTAATTAACTATTTGCGTAATAAGAAATTCAACTTTCAGAGGGCGGTTGTTTCTATCACTTAATGACCCCCTGCTAGTTTCTGTTTCTCTTTAAAAAAGAATAACCTTGAACGATGATAAGTTTTATTGACAATAAGTTATGAACTAAGTATTGATACAATTACATTTACTATATCTCAGCAGATTGAAACAAATACACTCAATCATCGGGATATTTCATTGAGAATAAACAATAACACTCATATTATATTATAAAAACAAAAATCACGAACAAAACATCACACGTCAAAATATCGTGAATTTTTTTTTTGTTACGTATATATAGATATATATATATATATATATATGGACAAAAGAAAAAAAATATTCGTTGCTTTAAAAAATAGAAAATTTATTGTAAAATATCCGTTTCCTTTTTATCATCAGCTAGTTGATAAATTCTATTTGTTATTTGATATGGTGTTGTTGATGGTGGTAAATTTTGATAACGTAATGCTGGTGTCATTTTTTTTGAACCACGAAATGCTTTAAAATAAGCATTATTTACTAATTTTTTTGCAACAGCATGTGTTATATCTCGATAATCTGAATAATCAGGTTCATTTATTATTGTTTCCCATTCATTAAGTTCAGGTCCATAATCTTTATCATTTAATGGATGTAAATGACGTTTTTCTAAAGCTAATTGATTAGCTGCATGTACTTTTTGTCTTGCTTGATATTGTCGTTCATTATCTTCCATTTGTCGTTGATAAAAATATGTAAAATTTGATACAATTATTGGTACAGGTAATGCTATTGTTAATACACCTGTTATAGCACATGCTGCACCAATAACTTTTCCTAATGTTGTACGTGGAACATAATCACCATAACCAACAGTTGTCATTGTTATTATAGAAAACCAAAATGAATCAGGAATGGATGCAAACTGATTGTTCGTTTGTGTTGGAGCAATATGTTGATCATATGTTGAAAGACAATTTGTAGATGGAGGACATGATATTGATGTTGATGGCATATTATTTGGTGGTGCTCTTGATGGAGTTAAACTTGAATAATCAGCTTCAACAAAATACATAAATGAAGAAAAAACAATAACAATAATAAAGAGAAAAAACATTAATAGAAGTAATTCTTTCCACGATGCTAAAAATGTCAACGCAAGTACTTGTAGACCCTAGAGAAAAGAAAAAAAAGAGAAAGACATTTAACAAAAAAATTTTTCTAATTGATTATCAAAAAGATCTTATTACAAAGATCAACGAAAAAATACAACAGCTGCATTATCAATTAAATCTTTATTGTTAGATTTTTTTTTTTGTTCTAGAGAAATGAATCGAATATGGTTCTTTTTTTTAATTTGTTCATTTTTCTATCTAAATTAATAATAAATTAAATCATACCTTAAAATGTCTTGATAATTTAAATATTCGAAATACTCTTACAAGTCTAACAATCCTTAATACAGTTAGTGTAGATGAAAATCCCGGTACATTATTATCTTTTTTCTGATAAATTAATCCAATTAATTGTATAAAATATGGTATAATTGAAACAACATCAATAATATTGGGACCATTTTTAATAAAAGCAAATTTGGACGGCGCTACCAAAAATCGACATAAAAATTCAAAAGAAAACCATGTTACGCAGATTGTTTCAATAATAAAAAATATCCAAAAAAGTCTTGTTTCATTACCTGATGGTAATGAATTAAATTGATGTGTATTATTTACATTATTTTCTAGTGACATTGATGGTTCATTACGGATGGACGGGAGTGTTTCTATTATAAATGAAGCTATTGACACAATAATCATGACAATCGATATAATAGCGACAACTCTTGCGATATTTGATGATTCTGGACATTCAAATATTTCCCAAACAAAGCGTTGAAATTCATTTATTGGTTGTTCAACAGGAATTTCTTCTACATAACCTTCCTGTTTTCGATAACGTTTAAGTACTTCTTCACCTAAAATAAATCCAAAAAACAAAAAAGATCATAAAATTTTGATTTGGTTTTTGTTTTTGTTCTATTATTTGAATAGAAAAAAAAACATACCAAGATCAAAAAATTTAATTTCTTCTAAAAATATTTCAGCTGAAATATTCTCTGGTCTTGCAAGACGTCCACCACTTTGATAAAAATAAAGAACAGCTTCAAATGATGAACGATGTCGTTCAAAAAAATATTCATTATTCATTGAATCAAAAAAATGTGCACGTCGTTGTTTATCACCAAGTAATGTATGAGGATAACGTTGTAATGTTGATGCACGTGTTTCAAAACGTAAACCGCTTACATTTATTACGACTTTATCAAGTGTTTCATTCCCTGATGATCGATTATTTTTATTATACAACATATTTTGATCTGTTGTCATTTTACGTTGTTTTGTATGATGATGACGATGATTATTATTATGTTTTACGCCATTATTAGAATTAGTTGTATGTGACGACGTTAAATGTAATTCATCAGCTGTCGATGAATAACAACCACTATCTTGAGCAGATGATGTTGGACAATCGTCAATAGGATTATTTATTAAATATCCAATTATTGCTGATGATGATGGTACAGCATCGGTAAGAATTGATGGTTTATAAATTTCTCCATTGCCTATTCTATTGGAATCCATTTTTCATATTATTTTATTTCTCATATTATTAATTGTATAGTCATTTAATAACTAAAAAAAAAAAAGAACACAAACAAATTATTTACATATAAATATTCTAAGACGTGTTAAGAAAAAGAAATCCTCTTTAATTCATTGATATATTTCTTTTCTATAGTCATGACTAAATATTTTTCTTTCATCAATTGAATATAATGTATTTGTTCAAGCGTATAGGATTTTTTATTCATAAAAAAAAAAAAGAAAGGAAGGATTTCTTTTTCCTAATGATCGTTCGTGCTTTCAATAAAAGAAATAAAACTGATTGATGCTAGAGTTTAGTAAAAAAAGAATAACATCATCATCATCATCATCATCAATGTCCTTGATTAGTTTATCAAGCCTTACTTTCTCTCTCTCTCAACTAACTAATCAGATATAGAACAAAGTATCAGCATGTCATTTTACTATGTATATATATTAACACAATACATGCATAGAGCTGTTCTATTCTAGATAGTGACATACGTATCTCGATGCAGAAAACAGATTGCATATTTTTTTGTTATAGATCTTCTGCAATAATATGATGATTATCGAAACATGCAAGCTCAATATTAATAAAAAAAAAGTATAGAAAGAGAGAACCAAAGAGAAATCATGCAACAAGTCGACAAAAATATGTCACGTAAAATCATATAATATAATTATTATATGTTCGAAAAAAAAAGTCCTGATAACTAATTATAAAAGAGAGAGATTGAGAAAAATATTTGTTTCTACTAATTTTTCTTTCATAATTGATGAGGAAAAGAAAGAATTCTCTTGTTGTCTGTATTTATTAATTATTGTCCAACAATAAATATCTATAATAATCTCATATTTTCGTTTTTTTTTTGTTTTCTTCTCCTGTTGACCTTGTAAATATCTCATCAATTTATTTATCTGTATCTATTTATCTGTTCACTATAAAAAAAAGGAAAAAAAGTTATCGTTGTTTTTCTTCGTCTTCTATATATATATATATATATATTATCTAACTTGTATGTTGTCATTTCAAATTTATTCAATAAGTTTCTAAATTAAATTACAAATATGTCAGACGAACTTCGACAACAAACTCAACTCTTCTTAATACTATTTTTGTCAATCGGATAGATGAAGAATAAATTTTCTCAAGTTTTATAGATACGATTGTAAGTACAATTTAGATATTAGAAAATCAATAGATTGGGACAACTACGTATGTAAATCTCTGAATATATTTCTTGATTATAGTCGATAAAAGATTCACAAAAAAAAAAAGCGAGAGAAGAAATGTCAGATTTGTTTGTATTTCAAAGAATAAGAGAAGCTATCTACTTGACTTGTTCGTTGTCAGAAGTCAATTTCCGGCAAATGGTTAAGAAGCTTGATTCATACAATTGATTGAGTTAGATTTGATATTGAGCGATTATTTTTTGTCAAATGATTCTGAAAGTATTGAATAATATTAATCATTAAAGCATTAGATTTTCTTGTTTTGTTTTTTTTTTAAAGAATTATTCAATGTTGATAAGAATATCGATAAAAGATTAGTGAATATCTAGAATGAAAAACAAAAAAAAAACGATTTTTTCAGAATAAATTTAACTTTATATTAAAAGAAATTTTTTTAGAAAAACAGAATATCTACGCATTACCATGATAATAATAACTCAGTAAGAAAATAATAGGTGATAGTGATCTTTTTTATTTTACAGAAAAATCACATCAATAACATATAGATACATAGTTCTAGGAAAATGTTAAGATAAAACATAAGGAGGAGCTGAAGTGCCATGCGACTTAGTTAAGAAAAAAAAAAGTTGTCCTTGTTTCCTTTAGTACAAGAGAAAACGAGAGGGAGGGAAAAGCAGAATTAGAAATACAAATATTTATTATTCTACACGAATATTTTCTTTACTATCTTTCTTCTGCATTAACCGGCATCTACGAACCTATTGTCTGTTCGTCGCCGAGAATGTCTTATAGAATGCTTCGCGCATGCGTTTTTTTCCTCTCTCTCTCTCTCTCTATCGTCTGAATACCTCTCTTAGACTGATGAAATGCAAACCCGACTGCGTGTTCTATGATTATAGTAATAGTAAGTTAGGCTAGAGAGAGGCGAAAATAAGAATAAAGGAAGCATGCAAAAAACGAGAAAATGAGAGAGAGAGAGAGAGAAAGAAAAAAAAAGAAACGCCCTGATGTATGTAATACTTATAAATTATTGTCAATTCTATATAATGAATTCAAGGTGTTAATCTAGTTTACATAATGATGACAACTTGTCTCATATGATTAGTATTTTTGACAGTTCAGCGAAAAAAAAAATCTGCCATAATATTCATCTCATAAGTGTTAGTGCTTATCTCTATGTTGAAAATATTGAAAGCATAGAAGAATAAAACGATATTTATATGAAATCAAAAAAAAAAAGAAAGAATAATCATTTTAAAGAAAATATTTAGAAAATAAAAAATTCATTTTCTTATAGGAATTAATAATATGTATATAGAAAATTATCTATATTACACTTTTCTCTATTATTAGTTTCATTATTAACTAAATATAATAATTAAATATTAAATATTAATAAATTTCTTTAATAGAACAATTATATGAGTAATATATTCGATGAATTATCTCTTTATTATATATAGTAGATTTTATATTGTTACATAGAAGATAATAAAAATAAAAACGTTCAAATGATTAATATAGACAATAGAATTCATTGGAGATTTGGATGTATATGTTTGAGATTTGTTGAGATAGAATTTCATACTAAATATGATTAATTTTAATGGTAAGTGATTGGTTAAATTCGATTTATAAATGTGTTAGTCTATTGATCATATATCAGCAATCATATTTGTTTAATGATGAGTCAATCAATTAGATTATGACCTCAAGTATATTATGATCAATATAAAATATTTATAATTTCTACTGATAATTAAAATTATTATTGAATATATATTAAATCGATGTATCATTATGTTATTTGTTTCAAATTTCATTGATTAAATATAATATTTAGATTTGATCAATTTTGGATACGAATCAAACTCTACTAGACATTTATTTAATCAAGGATTGAAGTCGTATTTTTTTTTTTCTATATGTCACAACAAATAAAAATAAAATAATTATCGATCGAAAACAGGATGGATGTGTAGAATTCATCGGGTCGTTAGTAGACTTTCAAGGCATTAGCAAAGCCTATGCACAATGTGTTGAGTGAATTAATCATTGATTATTTGTTCTATAACCCTAGAAATATGTTTCTGTAAATATGAAGTTTTCTTTTTTCTCAGAAAAATAAACAATTAAATAATTAGAACTCTTCAATTGAATTAAATTCCTTGTAATTTACTCAAAGTATATTATAATTATGTATAAAATAATTTTTCTTTTCAAAGAATTTTGCTAATGAATATGAAGGTCAACGAAACCTTAACTTTCAACATTGGATAAGAAGAACATGATTAATCTTTCCGCTCGTCACCGACAGATGACAGATTAAAATTGATAATAAAGAAAAAAGCATTTTTTTTTTTTTTTTTTAATAAAAGAGAAGATAGAACATAATTAAAATACATTTATTCTAAATATGAAATTCTCAACTATTCTATTAGAAAAGCTTCTGTCATGTTTATTTCTCAATGAAAAGATTATATCATATCCTGAATGTCATCATTTATGTATAGAACTGCAAAATTTTATTTTTAGGTTGATACTTCGAAATACAGTGGACATAGATCGTATAATAATCGTTGTCATTGTAAATATCGCCATATGTTATGACGAAAAAAATTTCTCTAGCACATCTGTCATTGCATATGACAAATTCTAACAATCATTAACGCTTGTATTTTATAGAAAATAATATACTTTAAATTTATCTTTAAGATATCATTTTATAGGAAAAGAGTTATTATATTAAATTGAAATATGATATTATGAGAAGAATATTGTCAATATGATTGTTGCGCAAAAAAAACGAATCTTTTATGAAAAATATTTTTCCTAGCATGTAGTTGATTAGAAAATAAAAGAAGATTTTTTTCTATGCTCGATTTATTCATTGTTCAATAATATATTCTCTGCATACTTGATTAAAATCTTCGATAATTAATATTAGAAAAAACAGAAGACAAATGAATAATAAATAAATTTAATGAAGTTGATGTCATTTCTTTTTTTAGAAATAAAAATATGCCCTTCATGACTTTTTTTTTAATGACAAGGAAATCCTTTTGAATATCATATATATTGATATATATTCTATCTGACATCCACGTTTTCTCTTCATATTACTCAAGCGTCAATTCACTCATATTTGTTCTGTATATATCCAAAGTATAACATAGTAATGTTGATATATTCCGATGATTTCTTTTGCTTTTCTTTTCTCTTTTATTACTCATTAGATCTATAAGAATAGGGAAATAAGAAAGAAATCTATGCAATCAGTCTACATAATTTCTCTGTCCTTTTGTCAATCTATTGAATTAACAGAAAGAAACTAGTTCGTTTAGTTTGTTATATATCCGTGTCAAACCTTGTTGTGATATATATACGTATATGTGTATATTAGAGCAGAAAATACCAACTGTTTTCAATATCAACAATTGCAGATATACTTATTTCCTAAGATGAATTCTCCAATAATAATTCATCTTGAACGTGAAAGTTTTGATCAACAATGGGGTTTTCGTCTTCAAGGTTAAATTTAAAAGTTATTCTTTGTTAAGTATCTATTTTATTTAGGTGGTAATGACTGTCGTATCCCATTATCGATTCAATTGGTATGTATCTAAATAAGATACAAAATTACATGACCTTTGTTTTTCTTTTCTTTTCTCCAAGGTCAATCCAAATACACTAGCACATATAAAGGGTTTAAATACAGGTGATCAAGTTATATCAATCAATGGTCGAAATGTGACTAATCTTACTCATCAAGATGTTAAAATGGAAATAACGCGTTCTAGTAATGAACTTGAATTAACTGTTATCAAGTATGTCTATCAATCATGATAATGAATTTATACTCATCTATATTCATTATAGAGGAGCAATTAATCAACAATCGATATCAACACCTCAATCGTTTTCGCAAACAAAAATAGGTTCTGCACATCAAATGCCAAACCTACGAGTTGTTAAAAATAATTCTACTGTATCAAATTATGTATAGGAAAATATTTTTTTATTTTATAATAATAATGATAAAGATTCTTTGTTTTTGTTTTTTAAGCCTCAAACTCATCTTAGTAGTAATCATAATCGAACAGCAATGCAATTCAATGAACGAACAGAAAAATCAATGAATCGACAATCTAGTATGAAAGGATATTTAAATCCTTGGATAAATTCTGTTTTTAGGTGATTATACACATGAAATTCCTGAACATTTACGTCCAAAAGTTAGTAAGTTTTTATTATTTTGTTAATATTTGTTTTTGTTTTTAATATTTAAAAATTTTAAGCAAATTTTGAATCATCATCAGCTTATAATCGAGATCCACTTCGTAAGTTAAAAACTTTTTTTTGTTTTTAGTTTAATTTTATAAAAATATTCAAATTTTAAGAACGTGAAATGTGGAGACCAAAAGCATATAAATCACAAACAGGAAATTTAATTGATGAAATTAAAGGGTAACATTTGAAATAAAACTATAAAGTTTAGTTTACAAAAAAAAGAAAAATTTATTATGTTTTTTTTTTTAGAAATAATCTTTCTCAATCAATAATCAATTATAATGATAATATTCATCATAAACCATCACCTACATATCAAGCTGTAATGAATTATGAACAACAAAAACATATTCCTTATTCATCTGAAGGAAAAATTTCTCGATCATTTCGTGCTCTTGAAGAAGATCTATTGTCAGTACAAGGTACATCAAAAACGCCTAAATCTATTTTTGATCAACGTCGTCAACAATAATAGTAAATAGATTTTCATAATATTACTCTATTTGATGAAGTATTATTAGAATAACAACGATGACCTTATCATACGGATAATCAAGATAAATACATACAAAAGAAATAGATGAAACAAATATTCAATTAATACAAGTTTTCTAAGCAATGTTTGCTTGTACGTGTTTATGTACAAGCTACTCAGTTAATAATTTAGTCATTACCATTTTCTTTTTCATATTCAATAATGTAAATTCTTTTTTTTTTTGTTTTAATCTTTTACCTTTTTATAATTTGTGTGAAATAATGCAGTGTTTTATATTTGTATTATATTCATTTTTTTTTTCGTTAACGGTTTACAAGCTTTTATTTTATATGAAAAAATATACTATTTAGTTGCTTCGATAGACAGCGACAGAAAAAGAGATCATCTTAAATTCCACAAAAAAGCCAGTGATTCAAGATTTACTTGGTGTCTTTGTATTTCTAAAATTCGATCAATTTTGTTAAGGATACATTTACTTGTTGCTAATGGCGCTGATGAAGTGATCAAATTATACAAGTTTTATATTAAATTGAGCGAAATGAAAAATTTGAAATAATTTTTAGAAGAATTCTTTTAAAAATTTAATTGATTTTTGTAGTTTTTAATCGATTTAGAACACTTCTTGTATGGTTTGGATGACGATGATTAATGTTTCATTATTATTGACTACTTTTTTCTCTTGCTATTATTTCATTACACATCTATATTTTTATCTTGATTACTATTAGAATTATAAAATCTGTTGAATCTTCTTGAAGCAATTAGAAAAAAACACAACTAATATTTCAATCATTACGAGTATGAGACATACCATTTTCCATTTATTAGAACTACCTGATATTAGAAGTAGAAGAATTTTTCCCATTGAAGATTTACTCTTCTATAGTTTTCTGTTTTTGTAAGCTACCTATATTTTACTTAACCAAAATATTGTTTCTCAAATTACTTCCTCAACAAAAAACTTTTCTTTCTAATTCAAGAAAGATATAATTCTTGAAAAATTTCATTGTCAATATCTTTTTTGTGGATAACATTTCTAAATAATACCATAAAAATTTATTCATCTATGCAAATCACAATGGTATGTATACAAACTCTCGTCACTATTGACACAAACTGATTGTATGTTGTGTGAATTAGCGTTTACTTTTTGCACAAAGTGCTCCTATTTTGAAACATGGAATTTTTTAAAATTCTTATCATTAAAACAAAAAACAAGTTTTTTTTTTTCTTTTTGACTGTTAAAAATTAGAAATGTAATGGTGAAGTTGGACTACCAATACGCTGATCGAGACATACAACAGTAGATTGACGTATAGGCTAGTTTTTGTTGGTATCACAGACTTTTCCTAGCTTAAGTTCGTTTGAATAATGCTTAAAGCTGGCCTCATCATAGGCTTCACAAGTGTTTATCTTATCGGTTGATATCAATTATCTATTTAATTCTAGTTATGAACACTAAGCATTAAGAAAAGCTCGAAAAAATTTTCTAGAATTATGAACTACAATTGCAACGCGATATATGTAGATGTTGTAATGATATTAGTTTATATATGTTCTTGAATATGAAATATTTATTTTGAAACGAAAGGTTTCTTTTTCATCATACAGATTTTTGTGCATATTATTGTTAGCCTAGTCCTTTAATTTCATTTTATATAAAAATTGGTATAGAATTTGATTTATAAGTAAACAAATTTAATATAAAATACCATTTAATTATTTTTCTTATTTTTGAAAGAGTTCTATTTTTTTTAAAGATTATTTAGTTGTTATATATTGTCCTTGTTGTTTGTTACTACAAATTAATAATGAACTCGAATATCAACATATACATTAAAAAAACAACAACAGCAATACACCGGAACATAAAAAAACAAAAAAGAAAAGATTCATTTGGTTTTTTTTCTAGTCACAGTCATCGTTATTGATTATTTTTCGAACACATTGTTGTCCTGTACTAGTCATTTCTAATTTAAAACCAATATTACATACACATCGTCCAAATGATGCACAATGAGAATTTCTATCCATACTAATACATTGTCGATTAAGTAAACAACGAAAAGGAAATGTATTTTTTAAATTAATTAATGATTGTTGTGTTGTTGATGATGGTGACCATGGCCACCAAAGAAAACCAGTTGTTGTTGTTGTTGTTGTTGTTGTTATTGTTGTTGCTCTTGTCGTGGTCGTGGAAGCTTTTGTTGTCGTTTGAATTAATTCTTCATTAGATACATCTAATAATACATTTAATTAGATTAGACTAATAGTTTAATTTCATACCTGAATCTTTTAAACAATTCCAACTATCAATAGGAAAATAACCTTTTGGACAAATACAAATACTATTTAAACATCTTGCATCTGATGTATGACAATTCTGATTTGTTTTACATTTTCCACCTAATAGACTTTTATAACCAACAGAGTTTACTGTTAAATCTGCATTTGTATCTAATTTTGAATATGTATATAGATATAGATATAGATATATTTATAAATAATTAATTACCTTCAATACAAGTATAAGAATCCACTGATATATAACCATTAATACATGAACATTTTCCATTATAACAATGTGATTGAGATACTGATCGTCGACAATAATAATCATTTGTACATGTATTACCTAATTTACCTATAGATTTAACAATTTCATTATTTGGTAGATTGAATGTTGATGTTATTGTAGAAAGCGTAGAAGTGAGAGTTGAACTTTCCATGATTGGTGCACCTTAATACATAATTTAGTCAAAAAACTATTGTAATATCATTTAAAAAATTCTTTACCTTGTCCACGAATATTATAACATAAATATTTTCCCAATGGAACATAACCTTCTAAACAAACACATGTTCCACGAAAACATTCAAGTTGAACAGTTGAATGTTGACAATTCTTATTTGTCAAACAACTTGAACCATAACCAGGAGGTTCTTCTATTTCAGATGTTTTTATTACTCGTGTATTTGATGATAATTGTTCTATATTCAATAAATACTTTTTTACTACAGAAAAATTCAAAAATAGAAATAAAAAGACTAACCAAAATCTCGAATACATCGATAAGCATCAATTGGTACATGACCAGATGAACATTGACATCGATTTAATAAACATACTTTTGTTCCATCAACTGGTGTTCGACGACATTCATCATTTGATTCACATTCTTCACCTAACATTTGAACTCCTAAATTCTCACGAAAAAAAAACAATTCGAAATAAAATAAAAAGAAGAAAAACAAACAAACTTAAGTTTCTTTTACCAAAATTAATTTGTCGACGATGACGTATTTCAGATACACATCGAAAAATGCCATCAGATTTATATCCAACTTGACATATACATTTATTATTAAAACACATTGAATTTGGTACAAGACCACCGCAATGTTCATTTCTTTCACATTTATAACCAAGTGCACTATCATAATAAATCGGTTTTGCAACGATAAAATCGATTATAAATAATAAAATAAACCACATATTTTTAATCTGAAATAGACGATTAAATAAAAAAAAAAAGATCATAATCTTTAAAAATTAATTTAATATTCATATTGATTAATTAATCTTACTCTTGATACATACATTAGACAAAACTCTATGTATGTATAAGCTTGTAACAGAATTTTTCTTATTGATGACAGACAAGAAAATAGATTGGTACCATCTGTCTCACCAGTACAAGTACAAAAAAAAAAGAGAACAAAAGAAAAAAAACAAATATACTGAAATGGTGTGACGTGAAATTCGAATTATAAAATAAGTGTTGACTTGAACGTGATCAAAAACAAAAGATTAGTTATTATACTACATTATTTTCTTTTATATTAAAGTCACGTTCAAAATAATATAAAATTTCTTTGCACAATCATTTTGAAAGATGAAATAAATAAACTAAAATGAAAAGAATATTTAACATCGACATTTTCTTTCGTAATGGCTCATGAAAGAGTATTCGATGTTTTTTTTTTCTATCATATAAAGAATGGTAATAGTACATATAGAGTGTTTCAAAAATCCGAACGAAAAAAAAATCGTGAATAGTTCCTCAGCAATTGAAGAGATTAAAATTTTTTTTTACAATTTGATGATATATTCATTAAAGTTTTCAGATAAAATGACTGTGTTTAGAAAGGCATAATTAAAATAGTTTTACTAATAGCTAAATTCAAGTTAGCTACCATTGTTCAACAAAAACTGCAAGTTGAATTCGACAAAAACACGCTAACTGAATCCTGTATTAGAATCACATTTTAGTGATTTTGTAAAATTGTTACTATTGAAAATCGATCACATTCTAGAAGACCTACAGCAATGACTGGAGAAAAAAGTCAATGAAGTTAAGAATGCTTATGAAAATGAGCCAGAATCAAATATTCGGTCTATTGTACAAGTATGCTGATTACTACAAACAATAACATACTGGATCATGACGGAACATCTCTTATTAAAATTATACAAGATACAATTTGTTCAACAGTTCTACAAAGAAGAAGAGTTACATAAATCGAGCCATGGCTTATTTTTAGAAGTGTCATTAACTTTATCGACTTTTTCTTCAATCATTACTTTACAATCAGCGATTTTCAACAGTACTGGTTTCATAAAATCGCTGAAATGTATTGCTAATGCAATGTTTAGTAGGCGTGTTTTTCTCCAAATCCAATTTCTAATTACTGTTTTACAATGCTGGTTTATTCGAATTTGAAATGTATTGAATAGAACTTTAAAAAGAATATTTAAATTCCTTGTATTGTTGAGGAATTATTCACGTTTTCTTTTTTTGTTCGGACTTTTGGAATACCGTCTAGATACAAGATATTGAATATGAAATTTTTATGCGTGAACGAATAAAATTTATTAAAGTTTCGCAATAAAATTAAATCAAAATTATTGTCAATCATGAAACTATTTTCTTATGAATGACTTATTAAATGTACTTTAAGTATATTCTATAGGCAGAGAAATGGATATGAATTATACGAGAATATCAATTAATATTTGTGTTCTTTATTTAAATGTATATCTTTAAAATTTATTTAATTATATTGTCTTCTATCAACGCTGAGTAAAGACTAAAGCATCGTTTTTTGATTCACACAAGATTATTTATATTATATTAAAATAGTATTGTTCAAAAAAAAAAAACTTAAGTATATCCATAAATCAAGTTTGATATTTTTTATATTTAAAAAAAAAGGATTTCATTTATTTCGTTAGTAGTTTTGTCTTTTTTTTTTATTCATCATTCGAAGTACATAACAATGTAAATATTGATTCATTTCTTTATACTTCATTCTACTCTTTACCACCGATGATAAAATATCGCTTGAGTTTCGATCAAGATACCGAGGTCAACAAGAATAAATATCTTTCTTAATGTAACTTAGTTCACCTATGATGACAGAAATAGAAATCGAGAGAAAGTGGTTTGAAATTTAATCATGGCGATATTTTCATTTTTTCTCAGGCTTCTTTCTTTCTTTTATCTTTTTATTATTCTCTCTTACAGTCAAAACGTGACTAATCTCGTTCTGAAGAAAAATGAGAGAACGACAATATCGACCTATATGTCCCCATATATAAAAGGAGTGTGTTGTATTCATTTCATTATTCTAACAGTATTCTCAACATTACAAAAAAGTTTTCATTTCAATTTATATTTCTCGCATCAAAATGGGTAAAAGTCATTCAAAAAATACATTTACGCAATGGGATTTAGATCGATTCAGTAATATTACTGGTATGAATGTTTTTTATTGAATAATATTTCTTTGTTAAATTAGATCATTTTTAGGTATTCCTCGAGCTACAGTTGAAAAACTTTATCAAGAATTTGTTGCTTCAACAGGAAAAAGTAATCAAATGGACAAGAAAGAATTTCGTCGTTTATATAAACAATTATATCTAAGTGCACAAACTGGTCCAACTGTTCCAACTGTTCCAGCAGTTCTTAGTGATCACGATATGGATAAACTTTCCGATCGAGTTTTTAAGGCTTTTGATGCTGAAGGATCAGGTATTATTGTAATTTGTTTTCTTTTATCAAATCTTATTTGTTATCGGTTGTTTTTTTTTAGGCAAATTGTCTTTTGAAGGTAATTTTGTTTTTTTTTAGGATTAAAAATAAATTTTTAGTTTATATACAATAGAATTTGTCAATGCATATTTATTATTAAGTCGAAATCCACAGGGAAAGACAGCTGTAACAGCTCGTGATCGATTAAACTATGTTTTAGATCAAAACAATCCAACACCAGGTAAAGAATAAATTTTAATTCATTTTTTCTTATTTATTTATTTTTAATTTTTTGAGGTTATATTTCACGAGACCAAGGTGAACAAGTATTTAATCGTCTTAATCGATATTATGAGTAAGCATTTGTCTTTCTATATGAAATTAGAATTAGAAATTTTCTTTTCAATTTCAGTTGGGATGATGCAACAAATACACCATTAACAACAACTGTAACAACTACTCAAACAAAACCAGTTACCTCTACTTGGGAACAACATTGGAGTAAACTCGATGATGGCAGTGGCCGGTTTGTTTTATTTTATTTTATTTTTTTATTTATTTTTATGCTTCATTTTAGTGTTCCACAAGAAAAATTTGTTGAATATGTCACAACTTCAAATGATTTTAGAAATCATATCGATCGTATTTAAGTTTGATTTATAATGCGATAACAACGACGAACGAACTCTTTGACACTTTCTTTTTCTTTCCTCTTTCTCTGTGGTCTAGTAATGCTTTTTTTTATCTATGTTATTTTTCATCACCTGTATACTGAAGACTCTCGTATATAGGATTTTTTTTTCTGTTGTTCATTTTTTATTGAAATACAAGCTTTAACAAAAAGTATAATAAATAAAGAAAAATGAAATTACACATAAGTTGTTATATGAAAGAAGAAAAGAAGTTTTTTTCACTCCGAGTACAAAAAAACATACAAAAAGAATAAAAATTATTTACTAAAATGAGATGTATTTTTTTTTATAATATGCTATTGAAAAAATTTATATTATCATGAAAATATAAAATCGTCATTTCTATCGATAAGTAATAAAAAAAAATCTATTTTACTTTTTCATCCCATATAAAACAGTACTATTGATTATCTTGAGTAAACTTGAGGTCAATTGGAAAAAAATGTGATTGGACACGTGTTACAAGTTTAAAATAACTGTTCTCTTCACGTGTTTTGCTATCTGATAATGCATTCAAATTATTCACCATGTTAAATAGATTAAAACAAAGTGCAAAAGTATAATGATACAAATCTTGATTACTATGATTCTTTAATAAGTAAGTGCTTGAATAAAAAATAAGAATATTGAAATTATAATTGCTAGATATGAAATTTAATATGAGGAGAAATTTTATTCATTTCAATAGAGTAATAAAATTGGTTTTCATTGTTACTTCTGTAAATATGGCTAACAATTGTGTAATTAGTTAATATCACAATATTGAACTAATCTTTGACAATAGCTTCGATTTACATAAAAGAAGCTTTAATTAAATCATTTCATAAATGTGATGCAGAAAGATTTGTGGAACTACATTCTTTCTAGATCTGCTATCCAACTTGAAATAAACCTGTATCGGGGATGCATGTGCACAAAATTTAAGTTATTTTAAAAGTCTTATGGGTTGATTTGTTAAATCAATGAATGTAATATGTTATGATTGATTAGAGAAAGTCGTTTAGAAACGTGTAAATATCCTTTTTGGTCCTGATTGCACACATCATTTTTGTTTGAAAATGCTCTTTTGCAGAATCAGGGTGTGTGTGAGTGTGAACATTTTCTTAACCTACATCCTTACACTGACATGTTCGCACTCACTCCATGAATTCTGTTTCAAGGCTATTGCATCACTTCTTGAATATAATGATATCAGTAACAAGGGAACTATTTGAGGTGTCCAGCATCTTTTTGACTCATTCATATCTCACCAGATAGCATATATTGAGATAAGAAAAAGCCTCAAAGGATTCGACCCGATGATGTACTGGTTATGAGTTATCATTTTACTGAGAGTCCGATATTCCGAAAAAAATCAAAATGAAGACCTTTGATGTATAATGTTTGTCTATAGATAGGTTTTAATGTTCATTGGATAGTCCTGAAAGGTTCAATCAAGGGGGAAATAGCGGACTTCAAGACTTCAACGGACTTCAACCATAGTGACTTCATATTTTCACAAGAATTCAAAAGACTTCTAAAGACTTCATAAGACTTCATAGGACTTCAAGGGACTTCACAAGACTTCATAGGATTTCATGGGACTTCAGAGGACTTCAAAAGACTTCGTGAGACTTCACGGACTTCTTGAGACTTCACGGATTTTGTGAGACTTCACAGACTTTGTAGGACTTCTTGAGACTTTAGAAGATTTCATTAGACTTTACAAGACTTCATAAAACTTCACAAGACTCCGCCAGACTTCGCAAAACTTCATAAGACTTCACAAGACTGCATAAAACTTCACACGACTTCGCTAGACTTCATAAAATTTCATAGGACTTCACAAGACTTCAAGAGGCAGATTCCATGCGTATCAAAAAACCTTATAGAAATTACATGAAACTTCTATAACATGCAAAAAACAAAACTTATCATATAGAGATTACAAAGGTGTTTCTAGTTTCTGAGAGTTGTTTCGCGCAGTATATCCATATCTAGAATAAAGATATGGCAATGACACAAAGCGTTGATGAAATTAAAACAGAGAAAATAAACTTTACTGGTACGCGTATATTTGATTCGATTAATCCAGCATTGAAAAACTCCTATTTTCAGTTGCAAATAGATAACAAGACTAAATTTATACACAAGCAAACGGCTTGTTGGTTATTGACCGATAAAGCTAGCCGTTTATCGGCTGATAGATTATCGTGAGTGATAGAAACAAACAAAAAGGAATAAAATTCTTCATAAGATTGACATCGAATAGATGGACACATTTCTTATAAAAATAAATCACTTCATTCAAAAAGCATTCAGTTATTAACTATCATGTTTTCTAAGATCGAACAAACTTGAATTTTTTTCCAGCACATTGAAAAAAAAACAATAAAAGGTTCATCTTTCTGCTAAAATAAGACCGTCGAAAACAAGACAATTTCATTGGTTTCTTATGAATTTTCATGCACTAAATGTATCTCAAAACTTTCAAAAGAATTCATGAGACTTCATTAGACTTCAAGAGAGTTCAAGAGACTTCATTAGACTTCAAGAGACTTCAGAAGACTTTGAAGACTTCATGAGACTTCACGGCTGAAGTCTCTGCTATTTCCCCCTTGGGTTCAATGAAATTGAGCACGCCTTTCTCAAGATAATTGATTTGCAAGTAGAGTGAATTATTATGTTCTCCTACGGTAAACGGCAATTTTCTTTTGGAAATTGAATACCTCAAAAAAAACATATTAACTTTTGTTGGCACTTTCAGAACTATCTAAGGACTATTAAATTAATCGATAGGCAAAATTTTCGGTCTAAACTCTTTATTTTTTCTTTTTTTTTGCAATGGCTGTTTTTCAGTAAAAATTCCAGTGAAATAGCCGTAACTCTTGGCCAATATAAGCCATTGGCTAAAATCCTTTAAGCTTTTTCTTTTTTCAATATACTTTATCGAATGAAGTATAGATGAGTCAAAACGAAATTGAACCCTGCCGATACTTTCGTCGTAAATTCTCGCTGGATAGTCGCTTTTTTTCTTGCAATATTGATCTCAATTGGAAATCGAAAGCACACAGTTCATCACTATTAACAAAACGCCTTGATTGATCTATATATACCATTTGCAGTTCATATCACCATCTGATGTTGTTCGAGACCGTTGATACAGTAGTACCCATGTAGTATGGAGTGTCCGAAAATCACCAATTAACTGCAGTTCTTTTACTGGTGCTTTTTGATATTTCACTGAATGAATATTTCTAAACTCTTAGAAAAATACCAGATTTTAGTCGAAGTTGCGACTACTAATATACGTAAGGGTGCTCATGCCACCTATGCCAACTAAGTCGACTGTTTTCGCTTAGTTTTCGAGTTTGATTATTTATTAAAGATGATAGCACAAAAATAATCATAGTTAGAAGACTTAGCAAATTGAAAAAAATGTGGTGTCATCTAACACAATATACTGTCACATATTAAATTCGACTTTTTTGAATAATAATCGATCTCTTCAAGACAGAAAATACCAATTGAGTAGAAAAATTATTAAAAAAAACTCGATAAAAGAAAGGAGTGAACCCTTCGGACCATCGGTTTTGATGAAAAATTGACGACATGAATATTTATTGTTCTGCAATGAATTTTTCGTGATTTGTTTGTTCCATGGCAAATTAACAAATGGAAGCAATGATCTAGATTACTTCTTTTTGCATGAGAGAAGAAGTATCTTATTCGAGCCACTATGTATAGAAGTATTTTATTTGGAAGAATTCAAGCGTTACAGTCAAATTATGATTATTTTTATTACATCTCATTTAGCAATAAGTGACTTTGACCAATCTTCATAAACCATCCTTTAATGCGCGATTCAAGCAATCTACCTGACTTGGAAGCAGATGTATGGCTTGAAAATACTTCCTTAGTTTAGTTCAAAAAATATGTTAACAAATTTGATGATAATAATGCTCAATTGACAAAGTTCTTTTTAAAAGAATAACAGATAAACGTGCATTTTTCGATAATTTTGATGATTGACATTATTATGTCAAAATAGTTTCCAATGATAAAATCATATTTTGATGTTTCTGGTTCCTTCTCTAATACATTAGTTCAAAAGCTCCATGATTTACAATAGATACATTGTATTTGTATATTTTGTATAGAATCACATCTATATTAATTGTAATGTGTAAATATGGGTACTCATTTCCATTCCACTCATAACCATAAGTGACACTCACCATTGTATCATCATATTGTAAGCTTAGTGCATGCTATAATTCTGACAATTTTGACAAACATTCATGGATCTATGAGTAACTGAGAAAAAATTTTCAAATAAATCGGTCAATCTAACGAGTGTCCCAAATTAAATGGACCTCTCAGTATTTTGCAAGTATCTCTCTCAAATTGTAATGCATATACTTGAGTTTTTTTTCAAAAGATAGCCCATGCAATTTTCTACAAAAGCCTTATGAGAAGAGTTCTTCCAACGCATAGCTATGGAGTTATATCCAGTCAACACTACAATGCTTCAAAAAGGCCAACTTTCAAATCCACATTTTTAACAAATTAAGGACTTCATTTCTTCTAGCAAAACAGATACGAAACCCTATTCTACAGCAAGCTTCCTGTGTTTTCAAGTGTACCCTTTTTGAAAGAGCTTAAAAGACGACACTCAGAAACGATTGGAAGGTTTCAGAGATCAATCTTCTAGCATAAATGAGTCGAAACCACTGATCGTTCTTGTTATACGCCTCAAGCAATGCAGAAAAACACTTTACAGCGTTCTGTCCATATCAAAATGATAGAGAAAATATTTTTCTTCAAATTTGTAATAAATCTGAATGTATAATAATTTTCTATATAACAGAACAAAATTAAACGTGATGAACCTTATGGAAAGGTTCAAGTGACTTGAACAGAAAAGAACAAGAGAAAAGTTTCGTTCGAGTAAATTCATAGTATGTCACGAAAAGTTATTCGCTTAACTAATAGAGCTTTTCGTAGGCCACAAAATGGTCTATTTAGTCTCTTTGTGTAGGGTTGAAAGAGTGGCGCAAAATCGGTAGTATGAAAACGAATGCATTGAAAGTGGGCTCTTTTGGAACCTTGCAACGTTGATCAGATATAACTCCATAGGTATTCATTAGAAGAACTCTTCTCATAAGAGTTTTGTAGAAAATTTCATGGGCTATCGTTTGAAAAAAAAACTCAAGTATATACATTACAATTTGAGAGAGATATTTGCAAAATATTGAGAGGTCCATTTAATCTGGGACACCCGTTACATGTGATTTACAATGTGACGAATTCGAAATCATTATCTTTGAGGTTCTATAGACATAGTTTGACGGAGTGATATATAAGCAGTTTGCAAGAGTTTTCTGATCGAAATTTCATGAAATAGAGCTGAGAAATTAGGCTTTCAAATGATGGATTTCGTGAAATCGAAAGCACTTGTATGACTAAAATATAAATAATCCAAGATAAACATAGTGTTTGATCTATGACGTTCTACTACTACACTGGATTGATCTCGAGCCAGTGTCAGCGATTAGCGTTTCTTACTACACACATCCAACCGAAATTTCAAGCCAAAAACTTGAAATATTGAAGCTCTCCAAGTGGAATCGGGACTTTTGACCAGCACTTTAATACAACAAGTTTCAAAGCAAATTTAGAGATAAAACTTATTAATCGACGATATACTGGAAAAGATCAGAGAAAAGTTTACTAAAGATAGCTTCATTGTTTCCTAGTAATCATGAAGTCTGTCCAGACACAATAATCGTCTTCTTTTGCTTGAACTCACCGATTTTTATCATTAAAGCTACAAGCAAATGTCAACTAATGTCGATAATTTTACCAATAAATTAATCATAATGACAAAATGGAGAAAAATAACACACAATTATTTGTTTTTGCTTCCTCTTTCGTGGAAATAGAAATCCAATGAAACACGAATGTAGCGCTCCTACAGTTACACGATATTTCCGCACCCGACACTACCTCGCGCGACACTTCCACAAGAAATGGGATTTCTTCTTTTTTCTGTGTTATGCTAATGCATTTACTAAAATTTCATTAACTATTTTATGGGTGTGCCTGTAGGGTTTCGATGTGAGTATTGGAATGGAATGAAGGGAGCGAAAACTCTACTGCTCACAACCACGCCATAAAGCCCAAATCCACTCCGAAACCACAACCTCCACCACACAGCATGGGACGTCAGTTTCTGGTTCTATTCTCAGAAATCCAGAACCTGGTGTAGGTTTCCGTTCATAGGAACTCGAAATCCCACGTGGTTTTCCATTCCTAGGAACCTAGAAACTACTAGTGACTTGACCCAAATTGAACGAAAATTAAATGGCTAAAAATCCCAAGATAATTAAAAACGCATGGAAACGAATTTTCAAGTGGGTTCCTGTTCCTTAGGAACGAAACCTAAAGGAATGGGAACTCTGACACCCCTACCCCACATCCGCACCCACACCGTACAGTGGGCAACTTTCATGAAGCAGGCGGACATGGAACTTTTGTGTTCTGAAACGGGTTGTCGTTACTCAGAAGTGTTTGTATATTACTCAGAAAATCGAATTTACGAAAATAAAGTATTTTTTGAAGAAAAAATTTTCCGGATGAAATACCTGAGGGGGAGCCTTGCCGGTATTTTCGAAAAAATTTTTTTGGTAGGGAATGTCTTGTGCCATACATCAGTCGATGCAGTTTTGCTCGCTGATTCCGATCATCACATTCGTTTTGTGCCACAATGCTATCGAAATCGAGAAAATAGGGATTTATGGGCAGAAGCCGGGATTTCTGGAAAACTTCTAGCATAGCCTGGGTTCCTCAGCGCGAGGTAGTGCTAAGCCCGACGATATATCACATATAGAAGAATAATCCGTAAAAATTTCAGATCGATTGGACTTAATCTGTTTATAGGGTTAGCAAAGTATGGAATGACCAATTTTCAAAGCTATATCTAGCAAAAGTCCCAATTTTTTTTTCTGAAAAAATGCTTATTGTTATACATGAGTCGATGCAACTCGATGAGCTGATTCCGAATATCACCTTGATTTTGCACTCAAATGATGCCTTGTTTCCAAAAATAGAGATTTGTGGGCAAAAACCTCAGTTTTTGGAAGACCCACAGCACCGATTGTGCTTATCAGTGCGAAATGGCGCTATTGTCAACGATGAACTAGACGTGGAAGAGTATTTAGTGAAAGTTTGAGATCAATTGGACGAAAATTCTTTTGGGGTTTACAAAATACGAAAAGACTGGTTTTAAGAACCTTGTTGAACACAGGAGCCGACTTTTTTTTTCAAGAAACATTTACTGTTATATATGATTCGATGCAGCTCGACGAGTTGATTGCGAATATCACTTTGGTTTTGCATAAAAATACCTCCGTATTCGCAAAACTAACGATTTCGGGACAGAAGCCTAGTTTTTTAAGAAACCACTAGCGCCGTTTCTGTTCACTGGTACGACACGGCGCTATGACCAACAATAAATCATATATAGGAGAATAATTGGTGAAAGCTTCAGCTCAATCGGATTAAAAACCTTTTGGGGATTCACAAAATATGGTATGACCGATTTCTGCACCTACTTTTGGCCCAGTAATCGCTTTTTTTCTACTCCATTTCTTGTTCAATGGAAATAATTTTTTTATACAATGAAGCTTATGGGTCAGTCATTCGTTTGAGATAGTTTTTCATTTTAAAATATTTTAATAAGTTAATAACAAAAATTTTCTCCGTATAATTAACGATTTATGAACAAATTTTTTGACCATAGACTTTTCCAGGGTTTGACTTGATGTCTGGAAATCTAGTTTTAGGGTAAGATAGACTAACCATAGATGTATTCATTCCAATATTTGAACTTTGGAAAATAGAACTCTCGGTCATGTCCGCCTGGTTGTCCACTGTACATCGACACCCTGCACCTACGCTCACACTCACACCCACACCCACAGAGCAGTTAACGAAATTAAAATATATATAGAACTTGAGATTTTGAATTAAATAATGTAAGAAAAAATATATTAATGTAGTGAATGAAATTTTAGCAAATGTATTAACTTAACACGGAGAAAAGAAGAAAGCCCATTTTTCGCCGAAGAGTCGCGCGCAAAAGTGTCGACGCAGAAATGTCACGCGCCCATATAAATATGCGTATAGGCGTGAGTGGATAAAAAGCAATCGAAACCCACATACTGTTCTGTTCTTCATCTGTCATGCTCTTATCTTATCTGAAGAACTTTTCAACAATTTTTTCCAACTTATTCTAAGGATCCTATATAAATAGTAGTGTTACAGTATATTTAATAGCATTTCAAAACCTATCGACCATCGAATCCAATTTGCTGTGGAGTAAAACATCAAAGATGGCTTTATTTCAGAGAAACGAAATTGGTATCAAAGATATTGGTCGTAACGTACAAGTACCTGACAATGATGTGGCAAAGCTGATGTATTATCTGAATTGTGTTTGTTTCGCAGTCGATTATAATGATGATCCGAATATACGTCGTCTAACTAATTATAGCAATTGGTCGAGTTTGTCAGTAGATGAACAAAAGAAATTGCTCGTTTTTTGCTATGCTCTCAGTCCAGATGTCTTCGATAATAAAGTCTTCTTTCAAAGTGATGCATTATGTCAAAATTCATCCAATAAATTCTATGAAATAAGTCAAATTCGCCATCAAGTTCTGGCCGTTTCGACCATCGTGGTTGCTGGTCGTGCTCGGCAAGTGAACAAAATTATGACGTACAAAATGTCATGGATGCACTTTTGCTATCTTGAACCGATGCAACGCTTGGCGAAACGTTTAGCTGACCAACAACGGGACGCTCAACGTCGATCATCAGCGTGTATTATTTCATGAACAAAATATTTTCTTTTCTTTGGTGTTCTTGTCAATCTTGAATATCATGAATATATGCTCTTTTAAAAAATCCACTCGAACCTGTATTTCTGTTATAAGACAGGCAGGCTTTTTTTTCTTTTCTTTGTACTTCCTAGTTTGTTGATGGAAAGAGAAAAAATCGTTTTGACGGTTACAATCATTACTGATGCAGATTATAGTCAACTCTATTCGTCATGCAATGACTATTTGTCTCAATTACATGTTTTCACCTGGTAAGTTGAAAAAAATTAAAACAAAGAACAGAAAGAGAAAAACATGTCGCTTTGATAATATTGTGTTCGACATGTTTTTGTTTCTACGAATGTCCTCAGATAGTTCTAGCAAAAAAACTTCCTACTTACATTCGAGAAAAAACAAATAATGCATATACGAAGATGTGGGCGTGAATAGCTGCGTGTATAAGGCGAGTGTGTGGGTGTTGATATAAAGACGTCCATACAACTATATATTCATGCAGACTCCGCACTCTTTGAGCTACTCTCCGATTATTTCTCTGAAGTTATAACAACACTTTCTCTTGTTTTTGACTGGTGCTCAATCACTCTTGATGACCAACGTCGCCTTTTAGTGGAAGTTTTAGTGCGCCTTCCATATAAACTAAAATACTACTAATTATTCATCTTCCTCTCAATATCATTATTTTGTGGATGTACAACTTCAATCATTGGATCTCATGTTACTCTAGGACAATCCAGGATATTAGAGAAGTGGCTCTGCTTTCTTATATTCTATACCTTTCTATTAGAGGTGAAAAGAAGCCTCATCTTCAACCGTCAGTTGCTATTCCTCAATTAGTTTTAAAAAACTGGAAATAAGCATTAAGATGTGATATTGATGAATTGTACGATTAGATCGCGTTTCTGGACCGATCTTTCAGGTGGTTTTTCGAGGCAATTCGGTCGTTCATATTACACCAAGATGAGCAGAAGAGAAGTGACACTTGATAGAATTCACACTGCAGACACATGACAATTCAGTAAAATTCTATAGATATAGGTAAGAAAAATCTGATATTCCAGATGAAAAGGTTTCTAATGATTTTTTAGTAGTGTTCACATTTCCGAATAACGAAATTATTAACATATGAGTGGGTTATTTCTAGGAATCTTCTGTAATTGGTGATTCATAAGAAAGCCTTTTCAAGGAAATCATGTAAGACATTTCAGAAATTACCCAAAATTTTTAACACTTTTGTCACATTGATATGGATAAATTAAGTTATTAGTCTATAGAAATAGCAAAGATCAGCTCCAAAACTATAAGAATTTTCGTCAATTTGCCGCTATTTTCGGAATTTCCCAGTAAATTACTGACGGTAATTTCTGAAAATTCATGCGACTTCAGGTTAGACGCCTTCCTTACTTTTAATAAAAGTACGATGATAAATTTATTATTTCTATATAAAAATTTCAGTAATTTCCAAAAGTTTCAAAAAAATTCTTTCTTATAAATCAGTAAACTGGAGTATTTCTAGAGATTATGTTGTGATGTGTTTGTAATTACAGAGATTTTCTTTTCCGAAATATTGAACAAACCTCTCCATCTTCTAGAAAAATGCAGTTGTAATCGCTATAATTTGTATCCCTAATATTTATATGAAAAATGGTTGGATGGGGGTAATGATGTTTTCTCTCTTTAGTTCCCCACACCTTATTTATTTTTATCTTTTTTGATATTGTTATATTTCACAAGAATAAGGTGAACAAGTATTTAAATTTAATTTACAATGCAGTAACAACGAATAAACTCTCCGACACTTCCTTTTTTTCTTATTCTCTGTTTTGGTTAATGATGCTTCTTTTTCTTTGTCAATGCTATGTTTCATCAAATGTACAGATCGTTCACTTTATTGTGAAACGATTTCGATCGATTTTTTTCTCCGTCAATGATTTATCGAGATCCGATGATTTTCATATGAGTCCACCTCACATACATTGCAGATGTTGTTATAATGTTCTCAATTTGGATAAACAAATGTCTGGTAATAAAATATCTAATAATATCAAGGCTACGTCAAATATCTTTTGATGGAATAATATTCATATTTAGTAAAACAAGAATATTTATCTGAAATACGTTTGTATATATCAAAAAGTACCATTAGGTATGTCTCTAAAAAGATTAAAAAACAGCCTCAATCAGCTTTATAAAACAATCAAAATCCAAAACTTTATCGTCTATGTCATGTGACAACGCGTACAATTGGTTCGTCACACTATATCACATATAGACGAAGATATTGTATTAGTATTGCTATGACCTTTCCTATTATCCTTGATATAAATCATGCAAAAGAACGTGAAAACTTAATTGATCGTTGATATTCATCTATCATTGAAAAAGAAACCATTTTAGTGCTCAGAGCATGTGATATCGATCACGCGATATGGCCTACAAAATAATGTGTGAACCAATTAGACATATTTTTAAACATAAATGGCGCTATGATTCAGCATTTTTTTGATACATATAAACGTATTTCAATTAATGTTCTTGTTTTACTAAATATGAAATATTATTCCATCAAAAGATATTTGACGTACTCTTCGATATTATTAGATGTTTTATTATCAGACACTTGTTTATCCAAACTAAGAATATTACAACAACATCTGCAATGTATATGAGGTAGGCTCATATGCAAATCATCGGATCTCAATAGGTTATTGACGGAGAAAAAATCAATCGAAATCGTTTCATAATAAAGTGAACGAGCTGTATACTGAAGACCTTCGTATATAATTTTTTTCCTGTTGTTCACTTTTTAATAAAATATAAGCCTTAATGAGAAGTACAATAAATAAAGAAAAATGAAATGATCCATAAATTCTTGTATGAAAGAAGAAAAGAAGTTTTTTCTACTTCGAATACAAAAACCATACAAAAAAGAATAAAAATTGTCTGTTAAAAACAATAAGTGAGATGTATTTTTCATTATAATATACTATCGAAAGAATTTATATTATCATGAAAATATAAAATTATAACTTCAACTGATAAGAAATGAAAACAAAATTCTATTTTACTTTTTCATTGCATGTAAAACAATACTATTGATTATCTTGAATAAACTTTAGATGAACTGGAAAGAATGTGCTGGAACAGTTCTCAGAAGTTTAAAATAATTGTTCTCCTCATGTTTTGCTATCTGATAATGAATTCAAATTATTCAACATGTTAAATAGATTAAAACAAGATGCAAATATATTATGATACAAATCTTGATTACTATGATTCTTTAATTAGTAAGTGTTTGAATAAAAAAATAAGAATATTGAAATTATAATTGCTAGATATGAAATTTAATATGAGGAAAAATTTTATTCATTTCAATAGAGTAATAAAACTGATTTCCTGTCATTACCAATAAGTCTATTTTTTTTATAATTCTCATAGACGTATCTGATATTCATCATTACTCGTTTAAATACGACTAGCAATTGTGTAGTCAATTAACATTATAACAATGGACTATTTTTTGCTAATCGCTTTGATTTGTATGAAAGAAACTTTGATTAAAATTCATTTCAAAAAAGTGATATAAAAGATTAATAGAACTCTCTTTTTTTTCTAGATCTATCCTTGGATTTGAAAAAAAAAATTTATAATAGGAATGCAGGTACACAAAGTCTAAATTATTTTAAAAGTCTTATAGTTTGATTTGTTGAATCAATGAATGTGATATGTTATGATAGATAAGAGAAGTTCATTTAGAAACGTGTAAATATCATCATTGATCCTAATTGCGCATATCATTTTTGCTTGAAAATGTTCTTTTGCAGAGTAATCGATTATCATATGACAAATGTTGATTGATGAATTTAATTAAAAGTTCAAATGTGACATTCATCTTGCGTCATCTCGTTTATGAAAATATAGAACAATATGAACCATATAGAATGGCATATTGGGACTGATTTTATCAAGATTTATCAGATTTATCATTTGATCATTACATAACTACATATGAAGAGAAAATTTTATTCGAAAATAATGAGTTTCCTTCGATTATTTCTATTTGATGTTAAAATAAATATTAGCATCTAAAAAATAATCCTCGAGAAGCGATTGCCTGTTTGAATGATGTCGCCAGATATGTTATTGAACATTTTTATATGCTTCATTTGATCATTCAAATAACTATTGATATAAAGAAATAAGAATGATGGTTGCTTTCTTCCGGTCTATTTCGTACGTGTATGTTTATTTATCTCTTCAATAATAATCAATGGATCAAATCTGTTCTTCGTTATCTATTCTCTATTAAAAGAACAATGTTGTATCATCATAACCTTTTCATTGATCATAATAATATGATCGGCCTTTATTGATTACTTCATTTTGTCAATTATCTCTTTTCGAATTCTTTAAATTAACAAAATACCTTTATTATTGAATATTCTGTTAAATTCTTCATTACATCTGTTAATATATGTTTATATCTTTATCTTTTCTCCTTAGGTAAACACATGTATTGATCGTTGGAGTTCATTCATATTTGTTAGAGGCAGCTGTCGTTCTCTTCCTTTTCTTTTTCTTCTAACTCCGATTGCTTACTATGAGAATATAACGGAAAGCTATATTATACGCTTACTCTTTAGTTTCTCCTTTTTTTTGATTGAATACAGACGCAGCAGGACAATAAGCATGTATATGTTTCTATGATGCAATCTTTAATATTGAATCTTCGACCACGACGACGAAGTTTATTTTAAACAAGGTCATAATAACATAATAAGAAGTGCTGTTCTTTCTAATAGGATACAAAGAAACCATGGATATATATGAATACATATATGTATATATATATATATATATATATAGTATATGTATATGAGCTGACCTACAACAAAAGCAGAAGCAATCACACATTTTAGACACTCAACGATCAATGAGCTCTTTTTTTTTTTTTCTTTCTGATAAGATATGTTCGAGATCGTTAACTTGGCATCTGTCTCCCCACCTTTTTTTCTTCTCTGTCCTTTCTTTCTCTTAACTACACCACCATCATCATACAATCGTCTCTTTTTTTTTTCTTATTTTTTCTTTTCTTTGTGTATGATTGACCGATGAACAATATTTTGAACTACAGTTACTAGACTCATTGATCTCGTCATTGTTTCGTCGTTTTTCTTTAGATTATTATTGTTATTGTCTGTGTGTCGTATCTATTAGTACATGGCACATTATTTATGGCGACGTCTCGGTTTATTCGATTTTTTAGTCGTCGTCAAACAAAAAAGCAAGCAACAATATTAAATGATGATAATAATAATAATCATCATTCAAAATCAAAACTTTTTTTTAATGCAAAAACTAATTTAATTGAAAAACCTCAATCAATAATACCAATTAAAAATGGTCTTGTTTGTACTGTTGTTTTTCTCGATGGTGAAGATATCAATTTTGAAGTAGATGTAAGTTATTAATATGAAACTCTTTAGTAATGATATGATATTTTAGTGTTCAGTATATTATGAACACAATCACATCAATTTTCGATTAATAGGTTTAGCTAATTGCAGATTGACCTGTCCAGACATATTGTCATATGCATGTATAAGCATGTATCAGCTGTTATAGTTTATCTAGCATTGATCAAACTTTATTTATTTAGTCTAAGCATATACTTTCATTCATGGCATCACTAGAAGTAATCTTGTGTATTCTATTGTCATGTTAAATAAAGAAATACAATAATGAGATGATCAAATAGACTTCTATACGTGCAAAGAAATGAATTAATTTCGTGATTAAAAACAAAAGAAGACATTCTAATTAAAGATGTAAATGAAACAAATGATAAGTGTATCGATGATATTCAGTTAAAACAAAAAAAAAAAAAAAAAAAAAACATTATCTAATCTGTTGTATTATGTTAATTTACTCATGTGATATGCGATGATCATTGATTTAGTTTTCTTTTTTTTATTATTTAGCGTAAAGCTCTTGGCAAAAGTCTTTATGATAAAGTAATTGCTCATACAAAACTTGTTGAATCTGATTACTTTGGTCTTCAATTTATTGATACACATAATGTTAAAGTAGGTTATATAAGATTTTTCTTTCCTATGTTGATTATTTATTTTTCATTAGCAATGGCTTGATGCAACTAAATCAATTAAAAAACAATGTAAAAGTAAATAGAAATTATAATTAAAAGATGAAACAGAAAAGAAAAAAAAAATAACAAGTTAAAATTATTTTTCTTCTAGTTGGACCACCATATACATTTCGATTTCGTGTAAAATTTTATACATCAGATCCATTAAATCTTCATGATGAATTAACTAGGTGAGAAAAGAATATTTATTCTTTTGTTATAATTGATTTTTGTTGTTTTCTTTTTTTCATCTAATAAAGATATTTGTTTGTACTTCAACTTAAAGATGATATTCATACGGGTAAATTAGATTGTCCATCTGGTACAGATGTTGAATTGGCTGCATTATCTATTCAAGGTAAATAGATTTTTTTTTTGATTAATTTCAAATATTTTGTTTTTTTTCTTCTTTACAATAATAAAAATATTCAATAAACGCATTCTTTCTATAATAGAAGATAAAATTTGTTCGACTCGAAGATTTTTACATACAATTCTGAATGGAAATTCCAAGTTGAGGTCATAAGTGTAATTAAAGATGAAACATAAGTAAAACTAATGCCGCTCATATTTGATGACGTAGATAACTATTTACACTGTCAATCTACAGTTTTGACAAAACGAGTTGATTAATGATCATGACATAATGATGAAAGAAATGTACTATAATTCATTTTTCATTATATTGATGAGTGATTTATTTGATATTAGTTTTAAAGATATTGTATTCGAATTTTTGAAGGATTTTAGTAGTGTAAAAAGTGTGTTAGTTATTAATGACTGTTTGTTTCACAAAATATTTTGAAATGTAATCAATCAATTTTATTTATAAGTCTGATATCATTAGGTAGGAACTTTTGGACAAAAATACTTTTGTAATGAACTAATCTCATTGAGAACTTTATTTTTTTTTTTTTAGAATTTAAACTCAAAAGACAATGTTGACAATTATCTGAGGCGAGACATCATACATCGTAATTTCTTTTTTTTGAAAGATGCACTAAAATAGTCATAAATCAAAAAGAAAAAAATCTAATGTCATAAATCCTACTTAATGATCTATGATTCAATTCAAAAATGATTTATCAATTTTTGAAGTTTCTCACCAGATCATTAATTTTATAAAATGTCAAGAACATAAAAAAAAACATATGCTAGTTTTAATACAGCGAGTAAAACAACTCAAAAATAGATTAATTCTAATTTATAATTATAGTTAGTCTTAACTGTAAAACAAATCTATCGAGCTATTTCAAATGTTATTTCTTATCTTCAAATAATAGAATGAATTTAAAAATGAATAATTCATAGAATTTAAATCATGTATTCAGAAGCGTAACTCAACACTGACTGGCAGCAGGGGGCATTATGTCCCACCTCTCACTATAAGTTACACCCCTTCATATATGTTCTTCTTACTCAATGACATATACTTATTAATCAAAATGTTAAAGAACTAATGTTTTTCTTTTCTCTTCTAGCTGAATTAGGAGATTATACAAGTGATGAACATTCAATTAAAAATATATCACAATTTCGTTTTCTACCAGATAATAAACAAACCGAAGAATTTGAACGAGAAGTTTTACAAAAATGGCCAACATATAAGTAAAAAAAAAAAAAAAACTTAGCATCATTTTTGTTTTTTATTTTCAAAAATAAAAAAAAAAAACTTTCCTTTTATTACAACAGAAGTTTAACACCAGCTGAATGTGAAATACAATTTTTAAATAAAGCACGTTGGTTAGAAATGTATGGCGTTGATTTACATACAGTTATGGGTAAAGATGGTTTAGAATATACACTTGGTTTAACACCAACTGGTATTCTTGTATTTGAAAATAAAATCAAAATTGGTTTATTTATTTGGTAAGGAAACAAAAAACCTTGTCAACACAGTCTAACCCGTGCTAAAATGTGAAACTCACAGATGTTCTTTAGCCTTAATATACTAATAGAAAATACACTAATTGAAAAATCTCCCGCAGACTATAGTTGTTTTCCAAGGATATAGGATGTTTCCTAAGTCTCGATATGCAACAAAATTAGTTTATATGAACACAGAAAATAATTCCTAATCGAATGGTTTTATATAGAGTACTGAATGTCACAGAATGTTTTTCTCTGCCTGATACATCTATTCAATTAACATAAAGATTCATAAATGTTTCTGGACTGACATACAGGTTTTCTGTGAAAAAAACCTTGGATTTTAAAGATTTTCCGCATTGTTTTGTCTTAGAAGTACTTTAGAAGGAAAATAAGGACATATTCGGAATTAGCACAAAAAACTGTATCGAACAATGTATCATTAGTTAATTTACAAAATAAAAATTCTTTCACCAAAAAGTTTAGAGTAAAGGCACTCTCATGGATTTTATATCCAAACTCTTACGAACTTCACTTTTTGCTCATCAATCTCTTTATCTAATACTAAAACTTAATATTTCTATTTAAAAAAAAAAACGCGGTTTTGACAGAAAATAAGCCGTGTCTATATGCTCTGTAGAAATTGCCCATTGTGTATCTCTGCTATTCCTATGAGGGAGAAGCCGTCAAAACCTCGATTTAAAACTTACACTCACTATATATTTTTTTTTTATTCCAAAAAACATAATGTGAATATTACAAAACATTTTTCTGAAACGAAAAATATAATAACGAATTCTTTTTTTTTTTTTTTATGTATTTTTCAGGTCAAAAGTAACACGTATTAATTTTAATCGTAATAAATTAACAATCGTTGTTATTGAAGATGATGATAATGATTCACGTTTACAACGTGATTTTATTTTTTTATTTCGTTGTTATGATGAAAAACAATGTAAACATTTTTGGAAATGTGCTTTAGAATATCATGTTTTTTTTCGTGCAACATCAGCAAATAAAATTAAACTAAATGCAAAATCAAATTTTGCTCGTACTGGATCAAGATTTCGATTTAGGTAAAAAAAAGAAAAAATAAATGAATAATAATAAAAAAAAAAAAAAAAACTAAAATGTTTCTTTTTTAAAAGTGGTCGAACCGAATGTCAAACAGCAGCATTAAGAACTTTAACAAATCATAATATGAATTTTGAACGTAAAGCATCTCATCGTTTTTCACGTCATGCATCATATGCAATAAGAAAAAAAATTCAAGAACAAGAAATTTTACGTGAACAAGAAGATGAACGTTTAAGAAAATTAAAATTTCAACAAGAAATAAAATTAGATGAAAATAAAAAATTAATAGAGTAAATTTTCATTAGATTTATTTTGTTTTTTCTTAATATTTCTTATTTATTTGTTTTTTTAAATAGATCAAAATCTCAAACAAATTCATTTATATCAAATAATGATATAACATCAATTTGTAAACGTTCATCATTACAAAAAACTTTAACTTTATCAGCTACTCAACGTCTTGATAATCTTATTCAAGGATCTCCGAATGATTTATTATTGAAAGGTAAAGATGAAAAAAATCTTTTGCTTATTTAGTAAAGAATAAATATTAAAATATAAAGAATAAGTCAAGATGTTTCATTATTTCGAGATATGCAAAATCAAGTTTTCTGCTCGCAAACCTAGACTTCCTCTTCTCAAATCTGATGAAATTCTTCAATTAGTTATTTCCTTTTTGTTTATCGGTTACCATAGATATTTTTTTACATAATACACGATGTTGAAAAAATTTAATCAACATTTTTTTTTATTAAGTAATGTTTACATTAATTAATTTTCACTTGAAATATAATCACAAGCAATTGAATATTTTATATTTTCATGTTATTACAGTGGTCTCTGCGTAGATTGAATACCCTTGTTTATTAATTAAGCATTGTAATCATTTCAGTATTGAATAAAACAATTCTGCGTACATTTGCAAATTATATACTAGTTTAACTTGTTCTTTAATTACCTTACAGTTTGCAATAGATATTTAATAATTAGACTTAATGATAAATAATGTCCATTGGTTTTTATATAAATAATCATAATTGAAAACAATTTTATAAATATCTTATTAAACTTATGACATTATTCAACGAAACTCTTTTAGTATATCTTCATTTGGATGTTTTTGTGTCTTTTATCATCCGTATTAGTAAGACTAGAGATACAAAAATTTAACATAATCTTCATCTAATTGCAAGAAATTAGATGCCAAACTTTTTTATATGAAATTTGATAACAATAGCAGACATAAAAAAACTTTCTTTGTTGATCATACTGTATATAATACATTTGAATATCTGATAAACAAAAGAACAACAATAGGATTGATTCATGCTGAGTAAAGAAAACGATTGCATATCAAAGAAAATAAACATGACCTCGATATTTCTATAGATATGTTTATAAATCACAGAGAGTGATATTATCAAAACCACTTGTGTTCGACTAATAGGCTACATAGATTAATATATGAATGAAAAGTACTTGTAAAAAGATTCCATGAGTAATAATAAAAACATTAATATCGATTATTGAGTTGATTAATAAAAACTAACATATTTAGATATCAGACAAATATGCTAGAGTTCCATAAATCCTTGACTAAATATATTCTCTTTAGTTCTTGGACTATGATGATCTAAAATTATTGCATATTTCATATTTGCATCGAGAGTAAAAATCAAGAAATTCTCTTCCTTGAAATTTTTACTTTATTAATTTCTCTATACAATTTGATTTCAAATTTATCTTTATAGAAATAAAAATTTTTTAAAATGCAATACTTAATCAATTTCTTAGATTAAAAATCAAAGATTTCACTAAGTTGACTATTTTTAAAGTAGAAAGAGAAAATCTGGAAAAAATACTCAGTTCTACTTAAACTAAATTTCAAGTTTTCAATGTTAATTGAACTATAAACTTTTAAAATAACATTTATAATATCAAATCTAGTCAATTAAAAATGTTCAAAACGATAAAAATCTTCTAAAATAACATTTTGCTCTCATATTCATTTCTATCATTTGTTTTATGACACATCATCTCATACAAAAAAAAAATCACCTTTATTTATAGAAAGTGAACTCAATATAAATTCAACAAATCTTTCTCCTGCACCACCAATTCCTCCTCGACAAATAAAATCTGATGATAAAACAACACCACCACCACCACCATTAGTTCTTAACAAACAATCCAATCCGGTAAATTCCTGTTCAATCAATAATAATAATAATGTCAATACAACAAAAAGTTTGTCAATATATATATTTTTTTTTTCAAAATACTTAATGACGTTTTTGAAAAAACCATTTTCTTTTTTTCGATACAGATTTATCAAATGAATGTACTTCTAATAATCATCATATTGATAATGATCAAACATTATTAATTCAACGATCACCACAAAAAATATCAACATCTCTAACTAACGGGTAAATAATTAATCTCAATTTTTTTTGTTTCTTAATTCAATTTATTATAGATCTCATCAAACAAATTCATTACGTATTGACAAAATGAACAGTGCATCCAATCGATATACATTAGCGAATAGTCAATCAATACCTTATGTAGTTAAAGTAAATATTCTTTTTTTATTTTTTAAAAAAAATTGTTTCTACTACTTTTTATCTTTTTTAATTTATTTATTACAAAAAAAAAAGGAGCAAATATCTTCTAATAATTTACAATCGAATAAAACTAATAATAGCAGTTATAATAAAATATCTTTATTTAATAAATTTCCTCTATTTGCTTTACCTATATCTGAATTAACATCATATAATGATAATCGTGCATTATATGATAATATATTAAATTATTGTCTTAATCCATCGAATGAATCAAATTCAATTTATGCTAAATTTGATTTTCATCGTCGAAGTTTAAATTTTTCAAATCCAGAAGAACAATTTGAACAACGTTGTGCTAATTATGATAATTTATCATATCTTGTTATTGATGGAATATCATCAAAAAAAATTTCAAATAGAGGAAAAAAAAATATAGCTTCTTGTAAAGATTATTTTACTGCTAGTAATAGATTTATTTTTAATGAGAATGAACAACGTGAGTAAGATTTAGCATGAGATGAATGAAAATGCATGGTTTGCATTGTTGTGAACATACAAAAAAATAAATAAATATAAAGAGATATTATTTCATTATTTAGGAGACCTTCTTTCACAACGAAACAATATCAAACAATAATCAGAATAGAAATAATCAAAGTAAGTTATTAATAATAAAAGTTAAAAGGTTAATATCTAAGAATATAACGATGTACTTCTTCACTGGTCCACCATTCACCAGTGACAGTGACGCACTATCCCAAATTTGTACATATAGAATGACGGTGAATGCATGAGATAAACTATGGTGATCTGGAATTGACTTCGATTTTTTCGATCAGAAAGACCATTTAAAGAAAACAGCTAAATTTTATATAAAAAAAAAAGACTACAAGCTTTCGAGGTTAGCGAATCCGAATCTATAGAAAAGTTTGTTAAAATTCTTGAGTTCGATTTTCTCATTTCAGAAAGGTTTAATTCTCACAGGTTATGTTTTGTAGAATCCACATATATTTTCGAAGAAAAAAATAAATGTAAATTTTACCACAGTTGTCATTTGATTAAGTTATAGCTTTAAAAAATAATCAATATTTGTTTTTTGTGAGTCGATCGAGATATATAATAGTGTGTTAAGACGTGCTGTTGTATGTATCATAAATATTTACAATAACCTTATTTACTATTTAATTCAATGATTATAATGATAACAATGTTAAATTAAGAAAAACAAAATACGAAAATGAGGCAAATAGCAATGATACAAACAAGAAAAAAAAACAATAGGGCGCCGATAGAAAAAATTTCTATTCGCAATGCAGAAATAAATAAGATAAATCTTTACTGTATTGATCGATTATCTTCGAACAGAGCTATAGTCTATAAGAGATTTGTTTTTACTTCATCTATTTTGTATTAGTTTAATGAGGCTAAAGAACATATGTAAGTTCGATATTTCAGCCTCAAAGGAACTGCACTAACAAACTTTCTTTATACGTGCATCTCTAGATCAGTGTAGTGCTCTACCTAAGACTGGTGATCGCCATTACTGTTTCATGTCTATCAATATCTGGTGTTTCTTTGCTGAATGTTATTATTATAAAGTATCATTTTAATCGATAGTTTATTTCAATTTAGACGTATCAATAGGTTTTATAGCTCCCGTTATAGTAACACGAACATTAAGTCAATCAAATGTTCATAATGCATCATCAACAATAGTTCAAGCAACACATTCAACTCAATTGAAACCTCGTAGTTCATCATCATCAATGACATTTCCATCAAATCATTCTCAATCTTATCATCCACTTACAACAGAATTATAAATGTTTTAACCTCTATGAGGTTTGAATTTTAATTTGTATATGTATATATATATATATATATAATATTTGGTGCTGTGTTTTTAATCATTATTGTCTGCTGTTTTTTTTTAATATATATATACATATAATTTTACTTTTGCTTCTATAGAATTTTTGAATGAATAATTAATAAAATTGAAAAAAGCAAAAACATCATCATTATTATTTTCATCACATATGATTTTGATGATCTATTAAGAGGCGATGCTTTAAACATATGTGACATTTTTTTTTCTATTTGAGGTTCTAATTATCTCATCAATTCTAATGAATAAACTTTCCTGTCGACTAGAAAAAATCAGATGTTAGATCGAATCAATGGAACGGAATGTGTCTGATTTTTTTTATGCTGAAAAAATCGATAATATTGCTGGGGACATTATCATCATCCGTGATACAAACATTTCTTGACACCAGCTGTGCCCTCAACTTAATAAATTACTTTGCCTCCTCCTCTTTCTCCTCCTCCTAATACGTTATTTTTGTTAGTTGTCGCTATCGCCTACAATAACTTCTTTCTTTCCTGAATAGATAAAATATATACATCATTTATATTTATTTTATTTTATTTTATTTTAAAAAAAGGTAAGATAATAGTGATTTTGATTTGATGATTAATAATTAATATAGTAATTATTTATCTATATTTTCAGTTACCATGATTGATTTTCTTATACTTTTTAATAAGATAATATTTTTGAACCTCTATAACATTAATATTTAAAGGAAAGTTAATTTAGGGAAAATGCATTAATATCTTAAAAATCATCAAATCTAAACCGCATCCAATCAGATTTTATTGAAACACAAGTGGAACGGAAAATACTCACTATACAAGTAGCGACGTCATCGTCGTTGACAATCATCATTTAACTGAATTATTAGATTGATTGTCCTTGAAATTTCTATGTTATTTATTTATATTTTATTTTATTTTTTAGATGACACAAAATAATGCTGGTGGATCAGTTAAAGATGCAGCCGATCAGAATTTTGATTATATGTTTAAATTACTTATTATTGGAAATTCATCTGTAGGAAAGACATCATTTGTATGTTACTGTTTATTTTTCTTTTTTTATATAAAATTGTATTTTTTCTTCATGAAATGCAATATATATTATTTTTAGCTTTTTCGATATGCCGATGATTCGTATACATCTGCCTTTGTTAGTACAGTTGGTATTGATTTTAAGGTTAAAACTGTATTTCGTCATGATAAACGTGTTAAATTACAAATATGGGATACAGCTGGTCAAGAACGTTATCGAACAATAACAAGTAAAAAAGAAACCAATATTTTATTTTGAATAAACGAAAAAAACCTATATTCGATTTTTTTGCTTCTCTTAGCTGCATATTATCGTGGTGCAATGGGTTTCATTCTAATGTATGATATAACAAATGAAGAGTCATTTAATGCTGTACAAGATTGGTAAGTTAAATAGATAGAAAAAGAGACAAAATATTTTTTTTAGATAAATAAATGCAAAAAAAAAAAAAAAAAGTTTCAATATATTCATCCCTATATGTAGAAAAAGAAACACACCATACTGAGATTATTTTCAGGTGTACACAAATAAAAATGTATTCATGGGATAATGCACAAGTTGTTCTAGTTGGAAATAAATGCGATTTAGAACAGGATAGAGCTGTAACACAAGAACGAGGCAGACGTCTTGCAGATCAATTGGGTAATTTGTTAAATATTGTATATTGAATGTACATGATATATATATATATATATATAATTGTTGTTATTATTGTTTATTTTATAATCCTTTTTTTTTTGGCTTTTCTTGCTTGATATATGTTGTGTTGTATGTTATGTTTTTAAAGGGTTCTGCAGATAAAGACACATTCATGGGAAAAAACCCCGGTTATATTGATTGGGAATAAATGTGATATGGCAAATGAGAGAGTTGTTCATTTGGAAGAAGGAAAAAAACTTGCCGATGCACTCGGTAAGTTTTTTTCTTTCATATATTTATTTTAATTGACAGATTTTCAATAATATGATGATTATTATTATTATTATTGTATTTATTTTCTTTTCTTTTTATTATTTAGGTTTGGAATTTTTTGAAACATCAGCAAAAGAAAATATCAATGTTAAATCTGTATTTGAAAGGTAAAGAAAAAAAAAAATTATTTTCTAAAATATTCTTCTGTTTTCTTTCTATGTGTATGCGTTTCATTTTAGATTGGTTGATATTATTTTAGAAAAAATGTCTGATGCAAGTGATGATTCAAGTGGTACTGGTCAAGGAAATACTGTTTACGGTAATCAACCAGGTGCATATAATAAAGGAACTACAAGACTTACCGCTAATGATCAACAAACTAAAGGCAATCAATGTCAATGTTAGAAGAAACAATAGACACATCTTTTAACAGATTATTGCAATTTTATTATTCCAATCGATATTTTTTCCTTTATATTTATTTGTCGTTGTTGTTATTGTTTGTCTTGTAAGAAAAAGCAAAAACACCGTCAATAAGATAAAAGTTTTTCGCATTTTTTATTTCTTTAATGAATATCATTCCAATTTAAGTTTAAGTGTATATAAATGTGATGTGACCATATTCTTTTCCTTCATCCTTGTATTTCATGTATTTTTTAGTCTTTTATTTTTTTTTTGTCATGTGACCATTCATTTCATTCTTTTTTTTTTTTTTGCTGATCATCATACCTCAATCATATTTTTATGTTCAGTATTTTTGATGCATCCATTCATGTCAGATGAATAGTGGTTCATCATTTAATCTGGTCTTCGCGTTTGGCTCTCTACCCTATTGGTTTGTTTTTTTGTTTCTGTTCTAACCAAAGTATACATCATCATTCATACATACATTTCGAAAACATTCATTTCATGATTTTATATTAGAAACGAGACATGTGAAATGATTGCTTGAATAATTCTATTCTATATTAGAATTACGCTTGACGTATGTCAAATGAGCCGGTGCAAATACAAAAAAGATTGCTGGTTCGTTGCATCATCTTTTTCTTTTCTGTTGTTCTATGGTTTTTTTTTCTATTTGGATCTTATTGCTGTCGCTTGATCAAAGGATTTAATGAAATAACTGATATAATAAAAATAGATTGAGTAAAGAAAGAAAATACGTGCTATCATTGTATAAAACAGACATCTATTATTGCTTAATCTGTCATGTCATATTTATCATATAGTTACCAAAAGTTTTACAAAATCGAAAAAGAAAATCAACAAACAATACAGAATAAGAGCAAAAGGATTAATAAGCTCATTATACTAACTAATAGATATAAAGAAAAAATTAAGATTTGATTTTTAATGTTCTACATAAATTGAAATTGGGATAATAAATAACAATGACTATAGATTATTAGTTTTCTTATTGAAATTTATATTTTTCTAGATAATGGATATTTCAGAATTTGAAAAAAATTCTCTATCCAATATTATATTACGTTCATCATATATTCCTACCACTAATGATAATGATACTGATAAATCATTTTTTCTTGGTATTGATGAAGCCGGTCGAGGTCCTGTTCTTGGTCAGTTGAATAGAAATATTTTTTTAATTCATATATTTATCTAATTCTTTGATTAGGTCCAATGGTTTATTCGGCATTTTTCTGTGATGAAAATCAACTTTCAATTTTGAAAGATCTCGGTTGTGCAGGTAATTTGCCATGATAGTTTTAAAAGTGTCTCTTCTTTAAATTCTTTTCGATTACTAGAACGAACAGACAAATTTTCAAACTATATAAAAATTCTCATTTTTTTTTTTACATATCATCAATATCATGTTTTGTTTTGTTAATTAGTTCGCTAACAAAGACAGTCAATCGTATAGAATTCAGTGTTCATGCAGGCTTACAATTCGTTTTAATTAGTGGTATAAATCCTCAAGCTATGTCATCCTGCTATTAACGCTCTAGAAGTCGAGTCCTATTGCCACTGTTCTCATAAATAGCTATCAGCAGGAAATAAAAATAGATACTAATCTTTTTTTTTTTTGAAAATGCTTGACATGAAAGATTAGTTTTTAGGGATGTTCTTGCCTTGTTTCTTATTATTACATTCTCTACAAGTATGTTCTCCCTTTTCCATGTCAAAATTTTTTGAAACTGAAAAAATCTTTTGTAAAAAAAAAACTCGTCAAAACTTCTAGCCATCGTCGTCGAGTTTATCAGCTGATATTTCTAATCTTAATTATTCATAAAATGACTGATAAATTGAAAAAAATAGATTAGTTTCACAAATTTTAATAGAAAAAGAAATTCCAACAAAAAATTAATATTATCTCTGAAATTTTAAATATTCTGAAGTTCTCCATAAAATTCTGTGTCTTTTTATATATGTTTCAAGGTTTTAGAAGATGTATATATATGAGAGGAAAATTTTTGAAGTAAAAAATTTAAGCATTAGATTATTTTGTTCAAAATTAAATTCTACACCAAATGGCATGAGAACAGTCATATCACAAATTCAGTCTCTCTTTGAAAAACATGGTTTTTCAGAATCCATCTCAAAATACTACTAGATGTAAGTTCGAAGTCTTTTTCTTCTGAACAACAGCAACAAAAACCTTGAAAATGTCGTGAAAGCAGAGGGCGTAAAATCCTCTATTTGTTAATGTTAGATATTTTACTTTCCGCATTGCTTCTAATGAACAAAGATTCACTAGATGCCTGGAGAAAGTCGGAAATCGCAATTATACGATTGAGTAGTTGTTCATTTTTTTTAATTTTTGCATCAACAAAAGAAAAAATGATTTGAAAAACAAAGATAGTACTTTTCTGGAGCAAGAAATTCTCTATCAAATAAGCCTAAAACGAAAAAAACTCGTTAATTATACATCGTCTGAAATTACTTTAATAAATAAACTCTTGATAAAATATTTTCTTATTTATTTTAATAGATTCTAAACAATTAACAGAAGAAAGTCGTTCATCAATATTTGCTAAATATGAACAATATAAAAATTATCTTGGTTTTATACTTAAAGTACTTTCACCTCATATGATCTCGACATGTATGTTACGACGGTATGTATTCATTTTTTTATTTCAATTCAAGTAGTTTTTGTTTTCCGACTTTTTTTTTTCAGAGATAAATATAATTTAAATGATATGTCTCATGGTAAATCTATTGAATTCTTCTATTTATTAAATATCTTTTGTTTTTTGTAATCTTCTAGATGCAGCTCTTGAATTGATACAATTAGTTCTTGATCAAGGTGTCAATGTCAAGAAAGTATAAATAACAAGAGAAAAAAAAATTCGTCGTCATCCTAGAAAAATCATTTGTTCTTTTTTTCAAAGATCTTTGTCGATACTGTTGGTAGTCCAGATACATATGCAAATAAAATTCGTGCTCGTTATCCAAAAATTCAAATAACAGTATCAAAAAAAGCTGATTCACTTTATCCAATTGTATCAGCATCAAGTATTTGTGCTAAAGTAGTTCGTGATCAAATTGTTCAAAATTGGCAAATACATGAATTTGATGATGAAAAAGAATCGATTGAATATGGTTCTGGTTATCCTAATGGTAAAAAAAAAAGTACATTCAATTTTATTTTTGTTCATTATTTAATATAAATAGATCCTAAGACAAAACAATTTTTAATTGAATCTATGGATAAAATATTTGGTTTTCCAAAATTTGTACGTTTTAGTTGGTCAACAGCATCAACTATTATTGATAATAAATGTATTAAAGTAACTTGGTAAAAATAGTTGTTTTTTTTTGATCTATATTAAATAATTATTTTCTTATTTCTCTTTAGGGATGATCATGAAAATGAGAATACAACAAGTATAATTCCAACAAAAAAACGTAAATCTGAAGTAGTTGAAACAACAACAACAAAAACACTTTTCAGTTATTTTTCTCAGAAATCTGTTACTAAAAATGATACTGGTCATCGACGTATATCGGGCAGTCATTTTTTTCGTGCTGCTCATCTTAAACCAGCTAGTTTTCATTGTAATTAATTGTGTATCATAATCAATAGAAACTAATTCTTATCAAAAAAAGACAAATCATATGATATATTAACAAATAAATTTATGTGTATTGCTAAATATTTATTTGATTAAAATGACATAACAGTTGCGTAATATATCTTTCGAAGCAAAAAATAAATAGAACAAAATCTTTTGTTCGAATCCATTATTCATATAAAGGAGGTTAACTTTTCTTGCATGAATGATAAATGCAAACATAAGATACGTTTCATTTATTTTGATCATTAGTATATGATTGTATAGATATTTTTTAAAGAAGAAGAAGAAGAACATCAATTGTGATTTTTCTTATTTCGAACGGATAAGTAGTATTTACATAAACTTTTATTAGAAATAAGAAGAAAATATCACGAACTTTCACATCTTGTATGATCAATAGAGACTTTATATCTCTGTTGATTTGTAGAATACGCCATTGATTATCTTGCAAAAAATCTGGTTATATTACACTAAGATAATACAAAAAGTTTCGTTCCATATATTATAAGCAGAAAGAAGCTTATTAATCATCCGTATTATGTCAATAAATCCCTAAAAATGATTTATGAAGAAAATTAAAAAAAAAAAAAGAAAAGACCATGATCTATTTTTAGATCAACATATGTGAATAGCAATATTTGCATTCTAATTACTTTTTTTTTATATTAATCTCATCCTTCTATTTATAGAATAAATTGTTTACAAAATTGAGGCAATTCTCAACAAATATGTCCAAACATATTGTATATGTATAAATAACCTCTAGCTACTATCTCAAAACTATTACTTTCAATATAGTATAAATATAATTGAGAAGGAAAAACAATTCTCTAGACATACTAATCATATCTCTTTTTTTTTCTTCTTAAATAACAATCTAATATACTATCAATAAATTTTAGGAAATTTTCTGTAATATATCTAGATGTACGAGGTAAATATTTAATTTTAGTTGGAAAACACTGTCTTTGACTCTATTGATGATATGAACGGTGTAGCACAATTGTTTGCACATGAGGCAACAATCAATCAATCGTATCAGTTTAACGATAAATTTTTCTTATCAATATCATAACACTGTCATATATGACAAATGATAAATAATTCCATAATTTAGACTTTTCTAAAAATAAATTGATTGAAACTTATTCTTGCAAAAACAAGAAAACAATCTTTTCTTTTTTTTTTCTTTCATTAATTGATATAAAATTGAATAATTAAGAATAATAGTCATCAATTTTTTATATACAATTCATATTGAATAAATAGAAATTAAAAATAGTAGAATAATTTATTTAGGCAAAATCTTCTATGAAAAATCTAAAGGAACAAATAAAATTAAGCAAAAAAAAAAAAAAGAATCTTTATTTTAAAATAAAAATCGAAGATTAATTAAAGATAAAATAATTAAAATATTAGATACAGTTTGACATGTTGTTGATGATGATTTTTCTTCTATTTGATATATTGTTGATGATGATTTTTCTTCTATTTGATATGTTGTTGATGATGATTTTTCTTCTATTTGATTTTGTTTGTTATTAATATTATTCCAATTTGTATAATCACGAAGAAGTTTTTTAATTATTTCAATCGTTTCATTGTTATTACATAAATGTTTATTACATTTATATTCAATTAATTCGATTTCCTTTGCTGTTGACTTCGGTAAATAAGATCGAAATTCACTAAAAAATGTTGGAGTCTTATCAGAAGTACAATACTGTTTTTCATTCATATTATTTACATAACATAAACCATCTTGACATCGTATTGTTGATCTATTATACGTTGTATTATTAATTTCACAACGACGAAGTGCAATATTTTTTGGTAATAAAGATTGTCTATATAATTTTGATTTAATTTTATCAATTTGTAATTGACCATTAGTAATTAAATGTTTAATAGTATTAAAATAAAATTGACGTGCACAATCATTTTCTGTACTACATCCATATTTACGATCAGTTATATTTGGTTGCTCTGAATCTTGATTAAAACCTAACCATATTGTTTGAACAAGAAATTCAGATTGATTATATCCATCATAAATATGAGTATCATTACTAGCTTTAAAATTAATATAAATGTTTTTAGCGTCGTAATCAATGCGATAATCGACTATACAGCTTGTAGAATAATCATAAATATCGATAAGATTATTATTATCTTGACATTCGTTAGATATTTTCAATGGTTCGAGAAATGGAACGGTGATTTGAGTACATTTTGATGTACAACGAAGATAAGTAGCTGAAGAATTTTGAATAAATAAGTATAGAAATAGAATTACACAGACGACGAATCGTATGATCATCATTATTGATTAATAAAATGATGGATGCGTATGGTTTACTTTGTCACTTGATGGAAATTTATCTGAATTGGATCAGCGAAAAAAAAAAAACGAGCGATAGAAGAAAAAGAAAAATAGTTCACTAACACATGAATACATATATAGTAGATCTTTGCTGTTAACGACCTTTTTAGATATAGTTATTTATTCCAATAAACATATTCATCGCTTGTAAATAATATAAAGAAAATCACCGATCAACAAGGTCGTAAACGAATAAGAGAAGAAAGAACAAAGAAATCTCATATAAACATATGAATACATAACAACGTTTTCCTATTCCATTATAATATTATCCAAGATGATGAGCAATTTCATCAGAAAAAAAAGTAAATATATTAGTAAGAACCTAACGAATAGTAAATTAGTTTGTCTTAATGGATTCAATGGTTAAAACAAAAGAAAAAGGAAATTGACATATATCATTTCTCAGTTGATAATAGCGTAGAGATACTGATGTTTATTGAAGCTAGGATAAGCACTCTCCTGGAAGAATATATCTTCAAGCATATATAGGTCATCAGAGTAAAATATGAAGAAATATAATCGATTTTACAGCATTCACTTAGAGAAAGAAATATGTATCAAATATACCCTTTAACTAGATCTATTTATCTTCAATGTTTACTTATCTTTATTCTAGATAACTAAAAAATTAAAATTCTCACTGTGTAATAGTCTGAGATTTTCTTATGGGTTACTGTTTCTTGAGACACTATCCAAAAGAGAAAATATTTTCTGGTTGTTTAGTTTATAGTACGCGACAGAAAAAAAAAAGAGAGAAAGATGATACTATCTTAACTAATTGGAGTCTGGCGAAGAACAAAAACAGATCTTATAATTTGTAATATAAGCCTTATATGACTCGTGCTGTCATAGAACATATTAATTAGACTACTGATTGGCTAGTTATTTGAATTGATATTTGTTCATTTCATTGATGTCTGTATTTTATATATAAAATATATATATATATATATATTAATAAGAAATAAATTTCCATAGTTTCTTAGTTATTATTGATCTAGTTTTATGATTTACATATGTATTCTACTAACATAAATATCATTCTTACTAATTAACTTTTCAATTGGTATGATATTTTTCATCGATTTAAATCAACATTTACCTCTTTGGTGCCGGGATTTTTTTTTTTTGAAAAAAGATAAAGTTTCTTTTTTTATATAAGTGAAAATAAATGTTTATTCAATCAAAACTCATTATCAAAAGTGTTTTTAGGATATGATAAACCTTGAAATAATCAATTATGCATAATCAATTATGCAGACTATTTCCACTTACTTTTGATTGATTTGGTATATAAACCATCACCGAATTTTGAGAAATACTCGAAGTAGTATATATACTATGGTCGGCACCAAAGGGTTAATCAAATAAATAATTACTTTAAAAAAAAAATGCTTATTTTTGCAAACGGTTGTGTTATGATTATATAATGAAGTTCTGTTTGATTATTTTTTATGCATAGAAATGTACTCCTACGTAAATATTTTGATATATTAGCTATGAAAAAAAAAAAGAATTTTATTAAAACCTGTTACTGAAAATTTATCATCAATATTGAATGAAAATGAATTGTTAATTCTTTTGAACTTTCTTAATTAATAAATAAAAAAACGTAAATACAATCGATTATATTTTGTTTTATATATTAATCAATATAGTTAAGAATAAAACTATTAGTACATTAATGGTTTATACACAACAAATTTAAATTTTGATAAGTCTAGTCAAACAGTCGAAACTCAAAAACGTGACATAAAAGAAATGCATTGAAACATTTCCATCAAATATAGCAACAGATGTAGAATTGAGCTACTGTCAATTTTTTTTTACATTTATTCAATTATTGATAATAAGGGATGTCCCAAGATTATTTATGAATACAATGCGAAGCATAGCGAGTTCTTTTTTTAGTTTCTCATCGGATGCATCAATATTAGTAATTTTCCGCAGCAATGATCTTGAGAACAGACACTTAGAAAAGAGTCATTCAAACGTGAATATAAAAATTTCATGGTTGATTCGATATCGTTCGTTGTCTGGTTTTCAAGTGCATGTCTCATTTTCTAACAGGAAACAATCACCAAAAAAGAGCACGCTTTTGATGATGTTTTTGTTCTTAAAGTTCGAGATAACCGAAGCGAAAACTACAAAGGTTAGCAGCGATTCTTTTTGCTTTTATATTAGACATCTATGAATACAACTAGTGATAAATAACAAATCAAAGAGATCATCAATCGATAGTCTACATTAGAGACAAACTGGTATTAATTAATGGAGTTCTCTTAGTAATGTCAAAAAAAGTCCTAATTCCAGTAAAACGTAAATATCTTTTTTTTGGAGAAAATTACATCGTAATCAACCGCAAAAAACAATTATGCGTTCTTTATGAAGTATTGATTTTCAAAGCTTCGCACCACAATTAACAGTCGAGTGGAACTTGAGTGCTATCTAGTTTATTATCTTAGTGTTGCATATATGTTAACATCTGATATTTTGTCGTTTGGATGTATCATATTGATTTTAAGCGTTTTGATATAAACATACCGTTGCCATTGTGATTCTGTTTTGATTTCAAATGTAGAGCGTTTCGTTATCATAACTGGATTATGCAAAACCTGTTTCTTCCTGTTTCAATTTTCTTTCTTAGTATTGTTTCTTTGTTATTAAGTTTACAATGATTGAAAAAGATATAATCCATGTTTAGAAGTAGTATTACAGATAATCGCTAATTCAAAAGTACTTTTTTCTTGTCATAATCAATGCTGTACAGATTGTTAGAGATCACTGGCAGCGATTCTTTATCATTGGTTTTTTACTGTAGACTTAAGGAAATCTTCCTTCTGTTCGCAATCCAAAATTTTTAGATTTTTCATTTTTTTTTTAAATTTGTTTTATATACGCTTCGAAGCATCTTCTATCTGTTAGGAATATTTCAAGAACTAATAATATGTAATTATAAAAGCCGAAAAACTGGAAAAAATAGAAATTTACACGTTATTTCGTTGTTTTTGAAAAATGGATTTCTCAAGAAAAAAAAAGTGAAGAATCGCTTCTGTTGCTCAATTACAGTGCATCTGATCGAATCGAAAATTTCTTCTACTTACTCTAAAATGTGTTTAGAGTATATATTTTTTTATCTGTTTCAAAAGATAATGCACCGCTGAATTTTGTCAGGCTTCATACAAAAAGCTTCAATGAAAATACTAGAAAAAAAAAACATGCCTTTTTGAGGATACTCTGACTATTTTGATGTTTTTGTTCGGATGAAAGCAAATAAAAGGAAATCAAACCAAGTAGTCGATCGAGATAGTATCTGGTATATGTAAAAATAATTTTGGTCCTATCAAACGTATCATAGAGGAGAAAGGAAAGGCGATAATCCAAGTAGTTTCATGCTCTTATAAACCCAATATTTCCTGCAGAGATACATCCATGAATTTTTGCTTTATTCACTAAAAATTTATATACCCTGGAATTTTCAAAATATTTTGATGAACTATTCTCCAAAGCATCTTAAATGATGAATAACTCTACTGATTAAGTTAAATAAACATTCATGAGATTGTCAAAAAGGAAACAAATATGCATATTATAGAAAAAAAAAATTCCACAAGAATATAATTATATGATAATTTAAATGAC